>VZTE01003936.1:297226-361988 GCA_013397775.1 Eulacestoma nigropectus
AGGAAGGAAGGAAGGAAGGAAGAACAAAAGAAAGAAAGAAAGAAAGAAAGAAGGAAAGAAAGAGCTACCAAGATAAGCTGAGATTTTTTTCCAAAGATTCGTATGAAAAATTTTTATTTATTTCCCAAATGAAATACGGCAGTCCTAATTATGGTGGCTAATTCATGTAGAGCTGAAAAAACTATTCAGTCCTATAGCAGAACTGCAACTAGTGCTGTTTTACTTAGTTCTAGTTTGTTGCAAATATTGCCCTATTTCAACAAGCTATGGGGAGTGTATCATTATATGCAGAAACACTTCTGTTCAGAGATTTTTCTTTTTCAATACCAGATTTGCCTGTGTGTTTTCCTTTTCGTGGAACTATAAATTATGTCCTCAGAATGACCATTTAAACTTTGATGCATACTAATCAATGTAAACATGTCATTTTATAATTAATTCTGAACTAATTAGCGGTAATTAGATGTGTCTGTCAAAAATATCAGCAGTAATTTAGGGTATATTACTTGTCAGTCAAATATGCTTTAAATAAATTTTGATAGCATTTCTGGCTCCAATTAACAGAACATCAGAAGCTTCCAGCCATTTTTGTGGATGTTATTCTAACATGCAAGGAAGGGACTATATGCATATTTATGTCAGAATATTTCCAACTGTGTTGCTGATATAGCAGCTTGAATCGAGAAAAGTACATTATCCTCATGTAGCTAAATTGTAAAGAGTTGAACTAGAAATATAATAGCGAGTGAGGGAAATAGAGATACAAAACACTTTATTAATGCCTAAATCAGATATAGAAAATACAATTTCAATTTCTCTTTTTTTTCTTTTTTTAAATGCAACTCTTATGATACTACTGATTCTGTGGTTCATAAATCAGTACCTAATAGTATCTTAAAATTTGAATTTCTGCAGCTGGCATAAAATTTTAGGTGCAAGGAGAGAAATGGAGTTGTACCTGGGTTAGTCTTTGAAGGATACTTTTCTATCCTGTTATAGATATCGGGCTGAGAATTCAATCCATTCCATGCTGAGGTTAGAGATGAAACTTCATTAGAATTATGAATAAATGAGAAATACAGCAAGGAATGACTGAGCATGTACAATTATTCTAGATTTATACTGGCTCTTATATGCCTGCCTAGATGGATGTTGTCAGTAAATATTCTGACCACACATCTAAAAATAAAGCACCACTTCAACAAATAAGTAAATACAATCAACTTTTTCAAAGACAGGAATGCTAAGGAAGTGAATTCTTTTCCAAGGAATGGTAGCAGAGTTATGGGACAGGAGGCCATAGAAAACTTGCTAACCTGAATTGACTCAACAACACTCACCCACCATTCTTTTTCATCTATGTTTGTCAAAAAAAGATGCTGTGAACAAAGAAAGAAGATTTAGAAGTGATTCCTGGGTCTAGAATCCATGCTCTAAATGAGACAGAGATGGAATGCATTGGATCAAATTTAAGATTAAAAATACTGCTATTTTCTGGATGCAACAGCAAATTCTGCATGGAACTACGCTGCCAAGAACACTTAAGGTTAGACCTGGAAAATCAAAAGAAATACATCCCAAGAGGTATCTTAAGTTTCTTGCCATATCAGACTTTCTGAAGGAGAACATGTGGCCAGCTTTATAGGTAATAGCAGACTTGAGGGTCCAGAACAAGTAAATGATTTTGTACCTGAGAGTGCACTCTTTTCTGGATGTCTCCTCTCCCTTTCCAGCATTCTTTATGAAATGACAATGATCTTTTTTCTGACCATTAAGTCATTAATGAACATTAGGTCATTAGACAAATCAGGAAGGCAATCCCCTTTCAGAAAAGACAAAACAGTGACTTGCCAGGTAAATAGATCTTCAAGACTTCTTCCTGAGATGATACAAAGTGATATTACCTGTCAATGCAGAATTATGAGGTTTTTGGAGTTTTTTATTACCTTTTTTCTGCAAAAAGGGAATCTCTTGGGGTTTTTTTCTGTCTCTTAGGAGTCTACAACACTCTAGAGATTTAGATGAAGTTAAATGCTTTGTTGCTAGGTTTATCGTAAGTCACAGGAGCAAAATAATACACCATCCTCTAATTTCAACACTGACATGAAATGCCAGTGTTTCTCTTCAGGGATTTGCTATCAGAAACGCCCATAAAAATGTGAAATCAGATCTTGGAGGATGAATGTGACCTTGGAATATAATTTGTAAAAGCTGTATGGATTCTGGGAGAAAAAGTATTTCCAGAAGTAAAAAAATACATTTTATTGAAATCTTTAAATATTTTTTTACTGCAGATTCTCACTAACAGACTGACCCTTTAAAAGCACATTCTTAAACCCTTTCCTCATTCTTTTTCCAGGTTTTGAATGAAGTATTTGTTTAAATATTAAGGCAAATTAAAAGAATTGGCTCAGATAAAAAAAAAAAACAAAAACAAAAACAACCAAAACAAAAAAACAAACCGTAGTGTCTTACAGCATAGTCATTAAAAAAAAAAAAGGAAAAAAAAAAAAAAGGTATCAACCAGCATTTTTTTTTTTCTTTCACATACTTCATGAACTTGTCTGATAAGCAGTAATAAATCCTTAGAAAATAGGTCAGTATATCAATGAGAACAAAAAAGAAGCCAGGACACATACAGGTTATTGTAACGTGTTAGGTTTTTCACAGATTTCTTACATACAAAATTCCTGTCTTTCAGAGCTTGCAAATGATATTATCTTAGGGCTTTAACTTGTATTTACTTAGCATGGAGTTCTGATAGCTTAAGATGGTGCTCCATGAAAGGATTTTTATTATTTTTCTCCCTTTCCTAATCCTCATATTGATAAAAATGGTAAAATGAAACACATGAGCACAGAACTATGTTAAGTAGAGAATTTAATCTTAAGCTACCCATCTCCTTGGCCAAAAAAGAGAGGAGCATGAATTAACACCACTTTTCAGGAACACCCAGTACAGAATATTTTCCTAGTTTATTGTCTGACTCTTGCTTCATTTCTTGCTATTGATTAAAGAAAAAATAGTCTACATTTTCAAGTTAAAAATTATAATCTAACAAGCTAATTAACATCGTGCCTACAAGTTTTTAATACAACACCTGATTGTCTAAACAATTGTATCTAGATGCAATTAAGAGATTAGACACATATCCCATCTGCAAAGCATCAATGCTGCTGGTGGTAATAGCTGTTTTGAAATCATTGCTTAGTGACTGCTTCTCATGGCATTTATTTCATTAAGATTTGAGTATCGGTATACACTATGCTATTGATGTTTTTTGGCCTAGAACCAATCCAATCCTAGTGGAAAATCTGCTTTTTTCTCTTACTGTGTTAACTTAGGAGAAGAACACGGATCAATCCATCTTCAAAGTGTGGGGAGAGGAGTCACTGCCACATTGCTGAGCTTGCAATGATTTTCTTTCATTCTTCTTAGCCCTATGCTGGAGACTACACAAAGCAAAAGAAATATTACTGAAAGAACCTCTGCAGACTGTTAGCTGACATTACCAGTGAGAAAAAAATGAATGGTGTGCAGGAAATGGCAACAAATGGCAGCTATGCATGCCTCCTCACTTGGGCAATGCTGTGTCAGGGACTGATGAACTGGCTTCTGGAGGGAGGGAGCAAATTCACATTGTGGTGCGGGGTGGAGACAGGGCTCTCTGTGGAGGAAGGTTAGTGCTGGGTTAATTGTGCCTGCCTTGACCAGCAAGTGTGGGTACAGCATGAGTCTAATCCAGCTGTAATTCTTTCAACTCAGGAGCTAACAGCTAAAGCTAAGTCACGGTATCCCTGCACACTGCTGCGTTCACAGTGGTGCCTTCTTCTCACAGTCTGAACCTGCTTTTTCTGACTAGAAACACTTAAACTCAAATCTACAGCTCTGAGCCACAGATCCTTCCCTGTGGATGAGAATGACAGAGACAATATTAGAACTGGGTTTCCCCCCCAGCATACTCTGTTGCATCTTAGTTCCCTATTTCTGTTAATTTCCTGTTGTGCAATATTGTGTAAGAAATTGGATCTGGATGAGGGGATCAAGTAAACTCACAATGAATTTGTGGATGACTCCAAGTTGGGTGGGAGTGTTGATCTGCTGGATGGTATGAATGCTGTGCAGAGGGATCTGGACAGGTTGGAATGATGGGACAAGGCTGATGGTCCCATCTTGGTTTAGGTTCAATAAAGTGAAGTTCCAGATCCTGCACTTGGGTCATAACCCCATGCAATGTTATAGACTGGGGAAAAAGTGGCTGGAAAGCTGCCCAGCAGAAAAAGACCTGGGGTTGCTGGTCAGAAGCTGGCTGAACATGATCCAGCTGCGCCCAAGTGGCTAAGAAGGCCAATGTAATCCTGGTTTGTATCAGCAATATTATGGCCAGCAGGACCAGGGCAGCGATTGTCCCTCTGTACTTGGCACTAGTGAGGCTGCACTTCAAATTCTGCGTCCAGTTTTGGGCCCCTCACTGCAAGACAAACATTGAGGTACTGGAGTGTGTCCGGAGAAGGGCAACAGAGCTGTAGAAGGGTCTGGAGAGAAAGTCCTATGAGGAGCAGTTAAGGGAGCTGAGTTTGCTTAGCCTGGAGAAAAGGAGCCTCAGAGGGCACCTTATCACTCTCTACAACTTCCTGAAGGGAGGATGTAGGCAGGTGGGTACAGTTTCTTCTCACAGGCAGCTAGTGACAAGACAAGAGGAAATGGCCTCAAGCCATGCCAGTGGAGGTTCAGGTTGGACATCAGTGAGAATTTCTTCATTGAAAGGGTTGTGAAGGACTGGAAGAGTCTGCACAGGGAAGTGGTGTAGTCACCATTCCTAGAAGTATTCAAAAAATGACTGGACAAGGCACTTGCTGCTTTGGTTTAGTTGTAAGGCAATGTTTAGTTGAAGGCTGAACTTGACGATGTTGGAGGTGTTTTTCAGTCTTAATGTTTTTATGATTCTATCAAATATTTCTAAATAGTCAATAAGCCATTATTTCCTACTAAATGTCTCTAGGGAAGCAGTGATAGCATTTGTACTTTCTGTAATGATAGATTCAGACCAAAGGTCTACATCTGGATCAAGATACAGATTTGGTATTCTGTGTAATTATATCTTGCTTAGATATTACTGATGTAATTTAAATATGGATCCAAACAACACTTTCTCAATCCCTCTTTTCCTTAGGCAAACTATGGGTCCAATACCAAAGGGTTTTTGGTTTTCTCTTGCTTCTGAACACCTTGCCTCTGAAACTAAGATAACTAATGTGAAAAGGGGCAAAATGTGGGTGACCTTTGGTAAAATACAAAATCTGCTGTTAGGATGCCTTTTCATGGCTGCAATTCCCATTTTCTTTATTATATATCATATTCTAACAGGTTTATCTTCAATGTACAGAACATTTTGGTTAAGTGCATGGCAAACCACCAAGGAAGTCTAACTTCCTTTGAACTCTTTCTGGAGCCAAACGCTTAAGCCTAATTATAAATTGCTATCCTCTTTATTTCCATTTGAAATTCCCCAACTATTCTAATTAGGCTTCCCCAAAGGTCAGAGAACATTAACAATCTGGGCACAGTCTGGCTTTTTGAAGTGCTTGGAAATCTACTGTTAGTGCTATTTGAGGAAACATGAGAGAAAACCAGCTGCCCTGGCTAGCATAGAATAATTAATAATAATAGCTATGTAGTGATGACATATCCAGGTTAATTGCATACTAATTAAAGGCTATAGTAAAGCAAATTACTGTTTGCATTTGAAATAATGGCTTGTGACCACAGTAACTCATAGAAATGTGCTATATCCTCTTGGCAAGTTCTCAAATGGGAATGAAATTAATTTGAGACATGGAGACATGATCTAGTTTGAGAAGTCAAAAGTTTTGAGAAGCTATCTGCAGTGAGACAGCGATAGTCATTAATGAAGAAGAATTTGATATGAGCTGAAGTTAAGTTCTGAAAGAGTGAGTGGAGAGAGTGGCTAGCAGAGCTGGGAGTCAATCAAAAGATAATTAATGGACAGTGCAGAGTATGAGGAGCTATTCAGCATGAAGAATCAAATCTTTAGTTAGGGGCAAACTGGGAAGGAGCCAGGAGGGGAGTCCTGCAGTTAGCTATTTCTGGATGTTTAGAAAGGAAATTAAGGAGCTTGTCATTTGGAGGATGACTGACTGAAAACAGAGTGCTGGCCAGATATGAACTGTGTAATATCTTGGTGCTGTTCAGAAAACTAGTTGGAGGCTTTAGCTCGTGGGTTTTTTTAGTGTGCTGTGAGTGAGATAAAGTGAATGGGATAACAGGCTATTTCTGGGGAGGAAGAACTTCTGATACACTGAGTAATCAGAAGCTAAACAAAACTTCTCATGTTAATACAAATGGGGAAATAATAAAGCTGTCCAGAAAGACAACATGCAGTAAAGGCACTACCTTGAATACCAAGAATGTAGAACAATCATAGGCTGCCATCCCAAGTTTCTTCTGTGTCTGATTCTTATTACACTTTGGCCACACCCAAACTATACCCGGTCCTTTGATGAGAGGGAGCAAGGAAATATAGGAATGGAGAGAAAAGAAGAAGTGGATTTGCAGCTCATAGTTAGGTTCAAGTATAGCTGAAATTCGAAGAGTTTGGATTTTATATGGTTTTATTTACAGAATAATTGAATAGAGAAATACAGAGTTTCAAATAAAATAAAACAAAATAAAATGGCAAAGAAATTATATAGTGACCTGGTTAAAAAAAAGAGAGCTATTATAAAATAAGACTCACTTGTTTCAGCCTATAGGCTTTCTGCCAGGCCTCAAGGACCAAATCTCTGCCCTAGAATCTTGCTAGAATGCAGTCATGTAGTTCCTCTGCTGTAATTAAAGTAGGACTGAGTATTCCCTCTAACACAGTAAAGGATTTCAGAGGATTTTCCTGGAATGCCTCATCCTGGAAAAGATATCAACAACCCTTCATTGTGGATACAGATGGAATGAGAGGGAGTTAAATCCCTCCTTTAGTTAACCCTAAAATTCTAACTTGCTTTCCTTTGTACATGATGGCAACTCTTAGAGATCACATATGTGGGGATTTTAATATTAACCGAAATTAATCTGTGCATTGGCTATTTCCGTACGTGTATTTTGTTAATTGACTGAATGAAGAATGTAATAAAATGATTTAAAATTATTCTGTGCTACACTGGAATAAGAAAAGTAATACCCAGTTGCTTAAGAAGTTGTGAATATTCTATTTAATATATTTCCTAGGAAAAAAAATGTGGCTAGTTTTCAAAATTTCTTCTATTGAGCAAAATACTTAATCCAAACCACGTTTTGTGAGGATGCTCCATTAATCTTGTTTTTAAAACTCAAACTAATGTAACCTTTAAATACAAAAGTGGTTTTTTACTTGGTAATAAGAAAAGTAGTAACTGAATTAAAGCCAATAGAGTTTCAGAATATTTGGCCGCATAAAATTGTTTATTCAAAAATAGTCTTTAGAAACATCAGTTTAGTCAGAAAAATAAAATATACTACCTTATCAAGGGGCTAGACCTGCAGTTGATGTTAGTTGACATGATAAATGAACTTCAGCAGTGTAGTGGTGATGGATTTCAGCTGAAGATTTGATCCAAACTGATTAGCAAAATAATAAATACGTCATGTGTCCTATATAGTTATGCTGTTTTGTCTGTAAAACTACAGCACCAGCTGCAGCTTTTCCCACTGTTTCATTATGGCCTTTTTTTTTTTCCCAAGATAAAATGAAGTGATTGAAGAATTCTTGGTCTTGCAGTTGAGCTGCTGAAAATATGTTTTAAAATCATTAATAACAGGACATTCAGTTCTTTTAGCAGCTTAAGTGAACTCCAACTATGGGGTCAGAATTTAAAAAAAATAAAGATGACTTCATCTACTTTGAAATCAATGTGCAAATCTCAGAAAGCTTGAATAGGCAGAAGAAGCTAATGAGGCTGAAACTTTGCAGGACCTGAGACAGATAAATGACCTGCAGCTTACAAAGCCACTCATTTTCTAATATACACAGGGACAAAAGATAAGGATATAAGTGGCAAGCTTATTTAAGTAGAAGGAAAAAGTATAGTTATGCTGTTCAAGGCCTTTCAGGTATATTTTTCTGAGGAATAGGCTATTCACAAAATGAAAAAAAAAAAAAGAGAGAAATGTGAAACCCACTGAGGCAAATGATGATGGGTAATCAGTTGCTGCTAATATTAAGAAACTGCTTTTACAGGGCAGGAATTCAAAGAGATCACATCTGAAAGACACAGAGAATAGCACTAACAGAAGAAAAAAGTAAAGCTCATAGAATATCCTGAGTTGGAAGCAACCTAAAAGGAGCATCAAAGTCCAACTCCGGGCCCTGTGCATAGGGTAAAACACCAGCAATATCCATCTACCCCCCAAACTTTAGAACAGTCAAAAAGGCATATTAAAAGTAATGATTTACAAGTCTGGAGACATACACAGTACCTTCTCCTCCCTCCTGCCTCCCCCAGAGGAAAAGACTTTAAAGGGTGAGTTTAACAACACAGTTTTAATTTTGTCTGACAAACAGAGCACTAACCAAGAGATATGAGGCCAGAGCTGTTCATATAGTAAATGATGCTCACAAACAAGCTCAATCCTACTCATGGCATTGAAGCAATGAGTGACATGAGAGAGGTAAAAGGGTCAACTGCTCTGACAGACAGAGGAAGCACCTTTGTTAAGTGCAGGGAAAATGAGAAATCTAAATTTCTGATGGTAACAAATAGTGAGTATGAAATCCTTAGAATTGTTAAATTTCAAGGAAACAACCCAATAATTTAATGTTACTTGGTGTCATAAAAGAACATTTTGCAGCAAATGAGATACAAAACATATCTGGATTTTCCTGAAGATGTAGAAAATCTATCAAGACATAATAAAAGGAAGCTATCAGCAGAAGATCATGCCAGAAGTATAAACATTGTTATTAACTGTGACGTTTGCAAACTGGAATACAGGATAGTTTAATAAATTCACTAATAAATTGACTGATGACCAGTGAGGAGTTTCCTCAATAAATATAGTAGAACAGAAACATTGGTCAAAATGCAAGTTAGCTTAAAAGAAAAATAGTAGAACATTATTTTTGAAATAGTACAATATTGATAGCCCAGGATAACATTATTTGGACAGTTTTAGGTCTAAATTCATTTGGTGTAATAGACACTCAGGATAGGTGCCAATCAGACCACAGTAAGTAACTGTGGGTAAATATTTTCACTACACTGCTCCTCACTAGAGTTTTGAAAGGTTGCTCCTCAGTGTGTCACTTGCACAAGAAATATGCCAGGAAAAATAATGTTGCAAGCCTATTAGGACAACTAATAGGATACAAAGTCACTGATGGTAGATGACATGAGAGGCTATGTAAAAATTCACTTTAGAGAACATGAAAGCAAATTGAGAGCTCTCCAGGAGAAATAACCACACACTAGTGATCTAAAAACCATCTTTTGAAAGTATTCACATAAGTGGTATTTTAACCTGTAAAACAGAATTACACCACAGCAGGACCATCTTCATACACCATTTGCAATGAGATGCTTTTACTACTTATTCAAAAGGGATTTTTCAGGAAGTAAGGGTTTGTACCTAGAAGTTCGACTGTTTGCATTAGCTTTACTCTATCATACAACATCAGAAATATGTGCAAGCTTGAAATCAGAGAATACCAAGCCTCACCAGGATATTTAATATATTTATCCCAGTTCATTAAGGTAACAAAGCATGCATGTGAAACCTCAGGCTCTACCTCAACTAAAATTAATGAACTGCTGTGTGGATTTCACTGCAGCTGCTAATAATACTGAGCCTTCTCTCAGGAGCTTCTGTTGGACCTGTGCAAAACCTGGGTGCCTGATGCTGCTTTGAATCAGCAGAACAATCCAGACCACAGAAAGTACATGAGATAACATAAGAAACTACTGAGATAAAAAAAAAAGGCAAAAAACATTTGCACTGCTCCTGGTACTGCAATCCAAAGCATAGTAGAAATATAATTGCTTGTAGAATAGATTAAAGAAACTATAATTCTCTTTAAAAAGTTCTTTAAACCTGCACTAAAGGGTATAATGGACTTCCAGCGCAGCATGCCAGGCTCCTTCTTCATTACGCTTTTGAGAGAAAAGTGTAGGTTATCAGTTTCCACTCTCTTACTTGGCACATTGTGATTGCTGTTGCAGAATGTGAAGACTTCAATCAATTGTTAATGAGTCCAATGCGTATGAGTCATACTGGATTACTTGGTTGCACTATCTGCAAAACTGATGCAGTGTTCATGAATCCCATCTGAAATACTGCGTAATGCTAGAGAGGAGTTACTCCTGAGTTTAATGACACAAAAGGATAAAGCCTTTTTAATAGAAAACCTGCTGCTGGCTATATTTTGCACATTAGATTTTGAATCTGGTACAAAGATTAAGGAAATATTGTAATTTGATTTAAATTTGATTATTCTTATCTAGTTTCTGTGATGGGTTGGCCTTGGCCAGCTACCAGACACCCAATCAGCCACTCACTCACTCTCCCTCCTCAAAGAACAGGGGGAGAAAATAAGATGAAAAGGTCATGGGTAAAGATAAAGACAAGGACTTACCAGTTACTGGCACTGACAAAAAAGACCCATCTTAGGAAAAGCAAATTTATTATTGCCAATTGAAATTGAGTTGGGTGGTGAGAAACAAAGACAAAAACTAAACATACTTCCTCCCAATTCCTCTTTTCCCAGGTTCACTCCTTTTCCCAGCGTCACTCCTTCATCCCTGACTCCTCTATTTCCCCACAACTGCAGCGCAGGTGGATGGGGAACGGGAGGCTGCAGTTAGTCCGTAACAGCTCCTTTCTCAGGCTCCTTCCTGAGGCTCCTGCCTCCTCATGCTGTCTTCCAGCTCCCGTTTGGGACATTCCCAAAGACTACAGTCCTTCAGAATAACCTTGCCCATGTGTGGTCTCTCCATGGGCTGCAGATTCCCTCCGGGCACATCCATCTGCCCCGCTGGCGTCTCTCCCTGGCCGCGGGGCCATCCCTGCCGGGTCTCCCTCGCCTCCGTCCCTGCTCCCGCTGTCCCCTCGGGGCTGGCAGGGCTGTTTCCCGCACGGTTCCCCTGGCTCAGCCCCGGCTGCCGGGCAGCGTTTTGCCCTCCCTTGCCCAGGCTTTCCCCGGGGCTCTCGCCCGCCCGCCCGTGGCTGAGGGGCTCAGCCGTGCCCTGCGCTGGGGCCGCTGCAGCCGCTGGCAGCGCCTGGGGCCGGCCCGGGCAGCCCCGGCACAGCCCCAGCGCTGCCGCCACCACCGGGGCACCTGCGCCCGTACGGATGCAAATCTGATTTATTTTCTCTATTCAGTTAATAGATTGAAAAGTCATTTCAGCTACAAGGCGCCTTTAGAGAGGCGTTTCCCATATACTGAGTTCCACTGCCTGTTTAAGAAAGACGTTTTCTTTGAGCCGGTACCGAAGGATCAGCTTCCCGTGATGGGACTGTGGTCCTCTGGAATGGATGAGGCAATAGGTACAGGTTTTCTTTTTGAGCCTGCCACTTCCTAAGCCTCCCGCATGCAAATATAATGAGAAAATGTTTAATCTCCCATGAGTTCGAAATTCAGCTGGATCAAGATACTAGGCTTTCTCACATACAAGCACTAAATGTGGCTTTTTAAAAGCTCTCACAAGGAAGGGGTAGTATTTTCATCTAAAAAAAGCATTTTGCTAAATAAAGAATCACAAGGTCAAATCAGAGTTTCCAGTCAAGTTCGGACCTCCACATTTAGGCCTATTAATTGCAAATATAAACAGCAACAGAGCCACATTTACTGATTATTTCATACTACTGACAAAATATTGCACTGATAAAGTACCCCTCTGGGCCAATTGACCACTAGAGAAAGTTAAGGAGAACAAGTATTTTTCTTTGTTCTTAGGACAGAAGTACTTAATGATTTGGTAGTATATAACCTGCTCAGAATGCAACCTAACTAATTTTCTTCCCTTTCCATACAGTCATGGTTTCAGGCTACAGTTTTCTTTCAAGCCAATATTAACAAACTTGAGTACTGTCAGTACCTGCACTTTTAGTAACTGCGCACTAATGAATAATAGCTCAGAAATGTGCATCCTTAAATAACAGTGTATAGACAGGTTAGTTTTGAAAGTCTTTCTTTTCATACATCCTTTGGGTACTGGAGCTTATGGGTACAAACTGTGCTCTAGTCTAAATCTCTGGATGGAATGTTCCCACCTGCTTTAGTGCCTCTATCTGAACCATTTCATAATCTGTTCCTTAGCCTCTTCAAGCAGAGCAGATAGATGTGATTTTCTGACAGTCAAGATCTCCAGTATATTTCCCAAGGAATTTGTGCCAAACTACTCAGGAATTCAGAATCACATAGCGAGTACATGTCTGACAAAACTTTGGTCTCTTTGAATATCCATTTGTTCCTTGAAACTAAAATAGTAGGCTAAAACACACTACAAAAACTCCGCTTTTTTTAGATCTGAGTGGCAATCTATTTCATCACTCTAAAAATTTTGAATCATCAAAAGTTGCAAAGTGTTTCTTGGTTGTCTATCCTTTGTTTGCTGGTTAATGTCAAGTGAATCTTTTATTTCTTCTCTACAGGTACCACTGTTACCCTCTAAGCTGACTCTTGCAGCATGATGAGAGGTGTACTGCTTCTCCAGATACCCAGTTCCTGTATTTTATTAGATATGACTCTTCTGACTCATATCTCTTTGAGGCTGAGCTCTTTTCACTTTTCCTATCTGAAAGCAAGTATTGTCAGCATAAAATAGTGATCCAGGCTAGAGCTGTTGATAATATTACAAAATGTCTGCTGTTTGAATGAGAAGTGGCTCCATATCTTTTAAAGAAATTGACAATTTGTGTTGTAAGCATGAATCTTCAGTGTTAATATTCCTGTAGGTGCTTGCAGAGCAGTGATAATTGTCCATTGCTCATTTACTAAAAACCCCACACCTCTGTTGAGAAAGAAGGTCAGACAACTAGAGGAATTGTTGTCTTTTCTTGTTATTAGAGAAGGCAGAAATAAAAGATAGCTTTTTTGGTGTTGGTTTTTGGACAGGAGGGAGTTTGGCGGATTTTTAATAGATTTGACACCTTACAGGAGGAATTGGATTTTTTACAATTTCGGCTGTATTTCTAGACCAGAAAAATCCAGATCAATTGTTCAAAGGAAATTCTCAAACATTTTTTTTTTTTAATTTAAATAACCTTAAGTTAAAATCTTTTGTCTATCCATACCACAGAGCATTTTTTTCCTGCAGCTTTGGAAATCTCTCCCTTCTTACCCTTAAAAAGTTATACAGAATATTAGTTTTGCTTTAGTTAAGACTGCTCTGGAAATATATCGGTATGTTTCCCTCGAATCAGTAGCTAGAAAGCTGAAGAAATATCTGTCTGGTAGAAGTATTTACAGGACTTTTTTCTTCTGACAGCAATCTTTCTACAACTTAGCTGAAGTAGAAGGGCTTGCCGAAGAAAGAAGTTCTGATGAGCATCTTGAAAATACGTAGATAAAATTTGGTATATTGTGGGTACTTGCAGATCAAATGAACTCCCTGAATTTTTCACTTAAAATCTTCTGTCAGCAACACATCACTGCTTCTCTTGCTCACCTGGATTTTTTGGCATGTGTCAGACCAGTGGACTACAGCTGTAGCTTTCTGGATGGCGAATACATGAAAGAGTAGCTGATGAGACTGAGCTTTGATACACTCAGTATATAAAATTTTTCATAATGGGGGCATTCAATAATAATTGAATATTATTATTGAATTATTAAAATTAGATGCAGAAATGGAGAAGGAACAGCAAAGAAATCTGAGTACACAGATCAGATTTTCACATGCACGTAAACTATTTTACTGCATGCCTTTAAAAAAAAACCCAACAAAACCGCTAATACTGTAATGTAATTTTCTCCAGTTGTTTCTGTGTCCCAGGAGAACAAACCAATTGAACCATCACTTTCTGATCTTCTTAACCCTTTTTTACATGACAGATCTATCAAAAGCCTTGAAAAATTATTGTTTCCATTCCTAGTTACTTTGATATTCTTTGTATTCTATCTAATACTGTTAGGGCTTTAGATTATCTGCACCATATGGATTTGACAAACTGCTGAACTTTTGATTAAGTAAAACCAGAATGCTACAGCTCCTCTGGACTGCATATAACGTCCTGTTGGGGGAAAAAGAAAAAAAATCTCCTAAACAAGCAATAGGCAAACTTTTGTATAACTCAAATCAATAATATATTCAGAATTGAGCTCAGATGGAACAGAACGTTCCCTACACAGCATGTGAAAAATATTTGAACATAAAAGACACAAAATTTCGAGATATAAATAAATAGATATGGCAAACAAAATATAGTGGAAGTACTAAATGGAGCTTGATTTTGTATTTCATTGGAGAGTATGTTAAAACTGTTCACACAGAGAAAACTATTAGTGGCATTGTATTAATGTATATTAATTGATGGATAAATAGATCTAACAATCTTTGCCCTTTGAATAGGCGACAAAGCCGTAATTTTTTTTCTTGATCAAAATGCAGTAAAATGTCATTTGCAGTGGAAAAATATTATTTTAATTAAATATTTATCTAGTCATTTTTATGGTGCAGATTTTGGCCCAAAACACAGACTCTTTAATTATCAGAATAATTTAATGAATATGTAACATCGTCTCAACACATCTTTCTACTGTCTGTAAAGGGCATTTCCATCTATATTGTACATGTGTGAAGTCAGAAGAGAAAAATTTCACTTTTTGCATCTGAATTCTTACAATTATAACCGAAACTGTCCTGAACTGTCCCTGCCCAGTGGCTGCAGCTCTTCCCACTCTGGCTGTGGCCTGGGACCCCAAGTCAGGTCCAAAGGGCCAGCAGCCCCTGCCTCAGTTATGCCATAGTGTCTAACCGCATGCAGGTCAACTCACTACTATTTTTGCCAGCCTCAGGATTCTGTCCTCTCATTTCAGTAATTCTTCACATCAGATATACACTTGTGTTTCACCCCTCACCCCACCTAAATCTCGCTCAAACCAACCATACTGTACACCTGAAGCTTTTACAAGCAAACGACAAAGAAATGAAAATAAATGTCTTCTTGTCAAATGAGATTCACAACAGCAAATGTTAAGTCTATATTTCTTAAGGCAGTGTATCTAATTGCTGAGCAGTCAGTAAAGCATTATTTAAGAATTGTCCTAAGTAATTAAATTAGGCTACTCTGGTTTGCTTAAACACACATTAATCTTTCATAGTGACATCAAATTTGCAAACACCTTAGGGAAAAATTCTGCAGTAAATCATTTGTAAATGTAATAAACGTTTAACTTGTAAAATAATAGATGAGGTAGAATACTTCTAGTTTACTTTTTTCCTTGATTAAAAAAAGTGCATCAGAGCTTCTTAGTAATTTCATTGTATCATTTGTGCATATAATATATAGTGTTTGATTTATCTGACTGATTGGAAAAGTGACGATTTGTATGTGTTTTAAATTTTTAAAGTTTTTTAAAAGTTCACATTTTAAAAGTTTAAATTCTCCTCATGTTATATACAGTAAAACACAAGGAAGCTGCCTTGTTTTCCTATTCCAATTTAAAACTGGGAGTGTAAGAAACTTAATTATGACCGGAATAATTATTATTAGAAAAATTATCTTGATTCTAAACTACAGTGCAAGAAATAATACTTTTTGGTGCCATGGCCTAGGACTAAACTTAGAGATAATGCCAGAATTGGAAGGTAATTTGGCAACATTGCTTCTAATGCTTGTGTTCAGGCAAAGTTATCTTTGAATGCAGTTTCCTCAGTGCAAGGCAGGTGGTGGCATCACAAAGTTGCCCAGCAAGTCTCTGCCATGCCTGCTGAAACTTGGCACAATGGCTGTACAGTGTGTGAGTCTTTTCCTGCAAGCAGCTGAGCCATGGCCCTTCATAGAGGAATCAGTAGTAGCTGTGACTGCTCTGTCAGCTGGTGTTCATCATCTCACTGAATTAGGCACTCTGTGAGCAAGAGCATCAAAGTGTGCCCGAAACTGAAAATACTAGGATGAGGCAAGTGGGAAATATACGATATAGAATGGTTTGAGTTGGAAGGAACCTTAAAAATCATCTAGTTTCACCCGCCTCTGCCATGGGTAGAGACACTGTGGGCATGACCAAAAATGGAAACCACGTTCATAGTTTTCATACATTTGGTTTCCTGCAAGCACCCCTATAGAAATCTCTTTTCATGTGCGAGTACTTCATATGAATCTATCTATTTTTGTTTCTATAACTCAAACACATTGTTTGTAATGCCTGTTTTGTATCACTCATATGTGGAAGTGATTGTGTGAAAAAGTGAGCCTGCAAATGACTATGTCTGCATCCCAACTGAAGAGCAGATGTGTGCTACAACTTCACTTCAGCTTTTTGTTTTTGTTTCTCTGGGGATTCTCCACATCCTATGCAACCAGCCCACACTGCATTACACGATTTTTCTTTTTTTTCTTTTTCCTTAAATACCACGCTGCAAGCAGGGCACAAACATGATCTGGAAACGGGAAGACCTTTTTAGTTTCTGGCTATGACTACAGGAGTGGTGGTAGTTTGGACAAGCGGAAGTAGATTTGTAGCACAAATGCTGGTGCTGAGAAGCTAATGGCCAAATTGTAGCTGTCTACTACAGAGTGTAAAATCTGACATGCTTGCTATACACTTTTCAAACACTTTATTTGATTTTATTTTTTCAAGCTTCTAACTAGTTCTAAACTGGTGCCATTAAGTGGCAATAAATGTTCTCCTCAGATTCTTTCTGGCTTACCCTAAAGTGAACCACAACCTAGTAAATTGGTTTAGAATGGGTAAAATTAACTCTTGGGTATAACAAACTTCGTTATAGACATTAGAGAAGTCTAAACAATGACAAGATGCCTCATATTTAGGCAGCTCAGAGGAGATAATGTAAGCCCCAATTCTAGTAACAACTTGGAAGAACAGCCTGATGAGCTCTAAGTTCTCACTGCTTTTCAGTGATTTTATTCCCAGGGTTATATGTACTGGGGAAAAAAAAAAATCAAACAAATAACCAGTCTGTGGTTTCTAAATGTTGTTTACAATTTCTGATTTTGGGAAGGAATTGTGCCCTCCTGAACTTTGAGGAGAATGGATGAAGTCAGACAGAGGTTTGGTAAACATCTGGTGTGCTAGACATGTTTGAATGTCTTATATTTAGTAAGTAGTTTCACAAGTAACAGAACTAAACTGATCTTATGAGTGAAGGGCTATTATTAAACAGTCACACAAAAGTGTTTTGGGGCTTCAGATGAGATGGAAGTTGTGTCAGGTTATATTCAGAGTCAATAAAAACCAATAACTCTTAAGAAAACAGTATTAAGTAAGCCTTTGTCAAAGAGACATCCTGGGGCTTAGTTTTCCACTTATAATAATGTATAGAGGATTCTGATGCAGTAGTTCATTTCCTATTGAACAAAGTTTCTCGTTTCAGATGCCTGTTAATGTTATAGATGGATCCCAGTGCCAGACTTCTGTAGGACTCCTCAAACCATGTTATTGCACCCATGCTTAAGAATTCAATGATTAATCTTTTCCTCCTCCATCTGACAAAAATTTTGTCAAAACTGATGTGTCAGAATGTTTCAGCTTCAGTGAAACAGCATTTTTTCCTATCTGACCAGTTCTATTTATCATGTTCATGTCAATGTTAAATTTGCTGATGAAAAATCCAATTTGAAGTAGCTTGAAGTTTTCTAGAAAGGTCTATCCTGAATATGTAACATAAGAAAAGCTTTGCTATCTGTAATCCTTCCCATTAGAAAACAAAACCTATTGCAGGGATTGGATGACTCCAGCACTACTCATGGGAATATCCACTCATATGTCCAGCGGGAAGCTATAGTGAAACATTCCTCAAAGTTCTTCAAGATCAACAGCGTGCAAAGAACTTGTAAGTAACAGAAGCTGTTTCAAGGGATTCAGACTCCACATGGAAGACTAAGAAATATCCTGTATTAGGAACTGTCTTTTGGATTCATATAGAATTTTCAAGAGGATGTTCATGAGGTTCTTATTGGTAGTGATAGTACATTACTGTATTTTTGGTGTTTTACTAAGCATCAGCCCTTTCACCTGGCATAAAGAATTCAGAGCAGGCACAAGAATCCCACACTTCCTTTTTATATTAATTTCCAGACTCTGTTGATCGTATTAAAGCCAATAATAGAACTCCTAGTGTTTTAGCCTAAGCAAGCTCTTAATATTTTACTTTCCTATGGATTTTGCTTGACTATAGAAGCCAATAAAGGACTTTGTGTTTTTTTCATGTTAGAAGCCATAAGAATATTTGTTTGTCCAATTAGAAAGAACAGAGAGAAAATGCTCATTTTCATAAATACAACACAATGCTCATCACTTGATGTAACATTTTCACTACCATAATCATGGATTTTATGCAATTTTATTGTCATAAGCTTAATAATATAAGGGAGAGAAAAGCCATTTTCTTCGGCACAGGTCCCACATGGTCTTGCACTAACACACAATACAATTATATGTCTCAGATGAGGATTTGATAATAATTGTGACAGACGGACAATGGCCTGGTAATAAATGACTGTTTCATAGCCAAAGTACATAAGGGAAATTTCTTTTAACTTTAGGAAAAAAATTGTCCCAGCCAGATGGTTTAACTTCAAGAGAAATTAGCGGACAGGCTCGTAATGAATGAATGCCTGCTAAGCTAATTTCCCTGAGAACTCAGCTGTTCAACAATCTTCTCTAGTATACTGAGATTTAATAATCAGGCTGACTAGCTGTGGAGCATGTTTGAGTCTGTCTTCCATTTGCTCCAAAAGTGTAGTAAAATAAGCTATGTCTCCATCTTGTTTACAATGTCAATAAAACTCTAGCTGATCTAGAAGCATTGGCTTATGGGCAGTGTAGATCTAGTCACTTTTAGCAAACTTTGTGTGATGCGTGAATTTTTTTTTCCCTTCCTAATCTTACAGAATATATTTTTGAATTGCTGTATTAAACTGTTCATCCCTAAGGAAAAGTTTGACTGAAGAAAAGGCCGAAAGTTTTAATGGTGCATTAATCTGTTAGCTTTGGGATGTGGTTACTTCCTGGGAGAGTTCAGATCCTCTGAGTCTTTTGAGTTACTGCTAACAAAAAGTAAATTATTACACTATCGCCTGTGGTGCAACGTTATTAAACCTTTTTTGACAAGGCATCTGAGAGATTTCATAAGACTGCTGTGGAGGTCAAGACTCTCTCTCCTTACGAATAACTGTTTTGTAATGGTTAAAGGGACAGAGCTTCTACTTCTCTGGAAGAGGCTATAACAAAACTAATACTGAGCATGCACAGACCTCATTGTGATATCAGATGCATCTACCTTCAGATAAACTTCTCTTTGTTACTCTTCTGAGATCTACATGAGCTCCGTTCTGACATTGTCCTGCAAGTTAAAAGCACCACAGGTTGTGTGGGGTTAAAACATGGTCTTCTTGCAAATTTTCCCCCTTCCCAGCAGAGAGGCAAAACAAGCATCAGTCTTATTGCTGCTGTTTTGGACAAAGCTTATGAATACCAGAGCCTGACAAGGTAAAAGGGAGGTGAGAAGACTAAGCTGAAATGCACTGAACTGTGCAGAGTGAGGCACAGCACTGGTACTACTATAGACGGTGCAGCAATGCAGTAATATCACCATCTAATAATTGGTGTCACAGGCGTCTAAATTTACAGTGTTATAATGACACAGCTATATTAGCTATTACCAGTGCCATGATGAGGTTTATATATCTGAAACTGTTAATTTAATCTCTTGGGATTCTGTTTTATTTGCTCTAGTTCAATTATTTGCCCTTTTAATAGTTAGATCTCCAGCTACAGTACTTGCAATTAGCTCACAAAATCCTGTCTTTCTGACAATTAGATTGTATCGTCTTAGTTGCTTACAATAGGGGACAAGGAATATACAAAAGGCACAGGCAGCTACATGAGCATATCACAACTATATTTTTTGTCGGAGATACATTTTACTTCTCATCCTTGTATTCATCAAGATATTTACACTAACAGCTAGGTACCCTTTTTGGGGCACAGTGCATTCTTGCAATCTTGAAATTGCCCCTCATTCTCTTTGACATGAGCTATGCAAGAAAATTCCCCACTATCTCCCCAAAAAGCTGTGCAAAATTGCCCTCACCATCATATACAACTGGACATTGCAGGGCTGATCCTAGTATTATTTCTGGGGAAGTGTAGCTTAACTTCAGAGAATCTTTTGTTGTACAGCTTGTAGATCAACAGTAGCAAAACAACGAAACAATCTTTCTACTGCAAAACACTACCCACCAAAAGCTGAACAAATACCAATATTTTGGCATTTAAAGTTTTTGTGTGGTTTGTGTGGGCTTTTTTCTTTCTAATCTATTGTAGGATTTTGATGTTGCTTCTGAAATTGGACACATAGATAATTATAGGTCTTGGTAGCTCATTACCAGCTCTGCTTTTAAATCAAAACATTTAAATAATGAGCTGGTCTAATTTGATTTCCTTGTTGACTGTCAACTGTTGCTTTTCTTCCTTTTCTTAATGAATAATTTTGTTCTTTAATTGGGAAACTAGTTCCTGGGCTAGTCCAAGAGGTAGGTCTTTCATGAGTGCCATTTTTAGATTTTCATAAACTGTTATTTTATCATATCTTAATTCCCCAATAAGGTTTAGGGAACAGGAATTTCTATCTATACTTAACATATTTCCATGGATATATGTTCCATATGATTACCGTGAAATTTCTTTCAAATAGAAATAGGGAGGCCTATAAAAACCTTTTAGAACTGTATCAGAGGTGAAACATAATGATTGCAATATATAAGAGATCAGTGCAGCAATTCACAATATTTTTTTAAACTGATACATAAAATGTACTTTGCAAATACTGTATATTTAAGCTCATTTCTGAATTCTCTCAAGACCTCTTTTTGAAATTTGAGGACATCCTTTCATACTTTTTAGTGAGGTGAGCAAAAGACAGAGTGACAACTCATCAGCTCTGCATGTTCAGATGTTGCAGAATGTCATGGTACAAGTGTGTTGAGTTTACCTGTTCTGACTCAGGCTGCCAGAAACAGACCATGCTTCAGTAAATCTTGCTGCAAGAGTTAGAGATGTTGTGGTTCCTCATTTTCTGGCCTGCCTCACTTCTGAAAATTATTACCTTCATCACAGAAGGGGCAAAGATTGTGCCTGAGCCATTTCAAGTTGTCTTTTCAGTGTCTAAACTTAGGCCACAGATATTTGTGAGTTTGAACTGAAACAGTAGGCTTAGCAGCAGGTAAGATACAATCACCCTTCTGCTGCCTTTGCTATATGAGCTGCTATCAGTGATGTGTGGTCCAGCTGCAGCTACAGCAGGGTATTGGTACAAGTATTGGTACTTGTCTGCCACCATCAGTAGAATTCTGTTGTTAGGTTCTTCCAAGATGTCAAAGCTGTGGGGGAAAAAAGCATATGCTCTGCTTAATGCAACTATGCCTTCAAAACTCATGATGTCAGTGCAGCTTCACTGAACACAGAATGATTCTGTTGGCTTAACTGTTTGTGCAGTTTCAGGAAGATGGTGTAGCTGAGCTTGTAGGAAAACTGGGAGCACGTATTGCCTCTCCACTAGAAGAAAGTCTGTTGAGACAACAGTCTTATAGCCTCCATTACAGTTATGTATACTTTCAAGAGGCTGTGGTATATTCTTCTGGCTTTAGGTACTGAAAAAACTAGAAATCAGTATCAGAAATGGGATTAATACGAAAGTAAAAGTAAAAAAAAAAAATCAAGTGTAAAACTCCTTATAGTATTATTTCATAGCAACATACTCACGTGAGAGAAATTACAGCAACAAGGAGTAATATGGAAAAAAATCTGTAGTCTCTCTCATCTGTTTAGCAGAACCATGGTTTTGAGAACTTTTTCTGTAGGTGAAACGACCCATCAAAGGCACTCAATAATGATCTCTATTATGACAGTATCTGTTTCTCTGTCTATTTCTTAGAGTTGCCTTCTGCCCATAGGAGCTAACAGCTTGACATTTAAATGATCTTCTCTCCAAGAAGAAAGAATAGAGTGAGAAGCAATGTAAATGTGGGGAATAAGGGAGTGCACAGAGCCCTAAATTGGGATATGGAGAAATGCATGATACAGATCCCTGAAAATAAGGCCCAAAAAATCATGATCCAGTGTTTTGTAACATCAATGTAAGAAGAATTCCAAAGACTTTACAAAACCCAACCAACTAAAAAAATAAAATATCCTTAACACAATGGTGGGGAAGTGATTTCAGAAAAATATTTGCTTTGTAACCAAATAAAAAGGAAAGTAAGAGAACAAATTTTGTTTATGAACTGCCTTTGGATTTTCTTAGACCTGGAGACAGGTTTTAGAAAGTCAGCAAGAGTCTCACACAATTATTTCTTAATGAAACACTAGAAACACTTGTCCCAATTTTCTACCAGTGCTAAATAGAGCTCTAAGTGATAGGTTTTCCAGGGTCCTCTAGTTCATGCAAAAGAAGTGCAATGATAGTTTTGTGCCCATTATACCCACTGCCTTTCGAGGGTTATGCCCAGGCTATGAAACTTGCAGTGGTCCCCAGTGGAACTGCCAATTTTGTGATCATCAGGCCCACCTGCAGCATATACAATACTGGACAAGAAAAACCTGTGTGAGTTAGAGATAGAATCATAGAATCATTTAGATGCTTTCCTCTGCTCTTTCTCTCTGGTTCTTCATCAACTACAGCTCTGTTGAATTTGGTATAGAGCTTTAACTACCACGGCTAACACAACTGAGAAGTGTCTAACAGTATCATATTCCTTAAATTAGTTTGCTGTATTACCACGAAGTACTTTATCTTTTTACACCATTACAGGAAACTTTGGAGGGTGTTTAAATATATGCTAAAATACTCCCCTCAGAGAGAGTAAAAGCTTTTATTTACATTTCTCAATTCTTAGTTCTTTTGATGGAAGGGAAGGGTTATTTTTCAGTAACAGCTACTGTAAACCCTTTAATGCTGACATCAATGCTTTAATAAGGAAGGGTTCTAATAGGATCGCATGAATAAAGCATTTTGCACTCTTTCCCATGACATGCTGTACAAGTATATCTGCTGCAGCTTTTGCAGAATTCCCTTCTTATAGGTTAGATAAGCAAAATCATTCCAAATGTTACGGGCACATTAAATTTCACAACACTATTTCTTTTAAAAATTATGAAGTCTAAATTCTTTTTACATTTCATTAGCTTGACCAATAGGATTGGGCAGATACGAGTTGGTGCAGAATTGTTTCCAAATGTGCAGTGCTCAAGCTAAAAAGGCAGTTAGCAAGAGCAAAATACACAGACAATGGAAATGGCCAGAGTACTTTTATTGTTCATACAGTTCAGTGTAAGCATTTTTTTGAAAATTCTATGTGCAAATACTGAATCAGACTCAGGTTTGCCTGGTTTGTACTTTGAGTTTTAAATTCTTATAGAAGAGCCTGGGGAAAATAATTATCTCTTACACTTACTTGTGTGTGTAAGATCAAATGAAAGCCAAAAATGAGGACCTGTGTTCAATAGCATCTTCTGCTTCACAAAGGTGAGCAGCTGTTTCATGTGAAAAGAAAGAGTAAATAGTGCTGCCCAGGTAATCTGACTTCTGTGCACAAAGCACAATGCCTATGAGTTTTAAATGAGCAAGCTTTTCCCAGGGGGAAAAAAAAAGGAGATAGAGATATAGAAAGACAGAGATATTGTCATGTCCAGAATCCAGCATCCCATCTAAGGAAGAGAAAAACTTGGAGAAGGATTGTTTATGCTTTCTAAAGGTAGAAAAAGAGTGAGAGAAACTTTTTTTTTTAAGAAAGAATCATTTGTTTCTCTGCCAGGACTAGGAGATAAATACTATTCTGATATTAGACTGAGCTTTGCAATTGCTAACTTAATGTTTTTCTTCATTTAGGGATCATTATAAGGCTGAAAATTAAACATATTTCGTTAAAAAAAAAATTAACCCCCAAAAGAAATAGTTTTTACCTTTGAGCTATTTGAGTTTTTTTATAGCCATGAAAACACCAGTGAGAAAACATTTGTCCTTCTACGAGTGGTACAGGAATGAGTTTAGATTTAACAAAGAATTTGTAATTTTATAGTTGCTTCTACTAATTTTTCAGGTTAGAGACACAATGGAACTGCTAAAAGAAAAGGGGAGTGAGAGCAGGACCAGACAGGAGAAAGAACTTGTTTGAGATGTGGATAACCTTCCTTAGGTCTAAGAGGTGGAGAGTTTGAAATGCTAAGACCCCTAAAATTGAATGGACCTGTAAATATTTATGCAACTCAAAGTCTCGTGAAGATTTTTTTCATGTCTGACGAGTTCCAAAATTATCAAAATGAGAGAGGACCTTCAGAGAACAGCCTGCTAAGAAATAAATGTAGTCTTGTAAACTAATATATTAAGATTTCAGCTTAAAATCATGCTTGTTTTCCCCTTCCAGAAGTGGCTGTTTTCTGCTCTGAGTGGGGTTCTGGAGTTTTCTGCCTGTTATTTTTTTTCCTGTCTGAATCGGACCAGTTGTCTTATGTATGTAAGAAAGTATCAGTTAGACTGAATAGAAGTCAGTGAAATGGGGCTTTAGGTCTCCTCTCCTCTCCTCCCCTCCTTTTCTCTCTCCTTTCCCTTAGATTTTTTACTTTTTCTCAGATTTTTTTTTCATTTTTATTTTCCTTTCTTTCTTCATTTTATAGTCTCGTCTGTGATGCAGATGTTAGAAGATCTTGGCAAACTTGCTAAGCCTTGCTGTGCACGTCTCATTTGTAATGTCCCAACTATCCAAGATATTTGACATTCACTACTATCTCTCTCTTGTATCTGCAACTATTGAGACAGGAACAGGAGTCTTGGCAGCTGTGAAAGCAAGCTAAAATGGGGTTGTGGTGATGAAAGAGGGAAGGGTTGGTATGGGATGCAGCAGGTTTCAGTAGGTCTATTTGTCTGCATACTAATACCATACAGAGGCCATGACCCTTCTCTGATTTAATGGAGAGTAAGATTGCTACTTTCCTATTAGGTACATGCATTGTAATTGAACTTTTTAAACCTGACCAAAGGATTTAGTCACAAAACGTTCATTAATTTCAATAGGAGTTAAATCCCATAACCTCATCTTTCACTTTGGGGTTCAAATTTATCTTTGGTTGAATCCATAGAGTGTCACTGTCAAGTTCCTAAACTTGTTCTTAAGCGTGCTGTCAAGAGGAGAGAATTGTTTATTCAAGGCCAAATTTTTATTTAAACACTGACCTTAGCTGTCAAGGGTCCTTACCTGCAGGTGAAATGGTAGTGTGCTCTGCAATATCTTTACTGACATAAGTAAATTTGCTTAACTGAAAACAGAGATCCTAATTAAAGTATTTATCTGTGGTTATTGTTTAGGGAAAAAAAAATGTATTAACATACTTTGTAGTTTCTTTTCTGGTACCAGGTGAAAGGATCATTTTCTGACTTGAAAAAAAAAGGTACAAACTTTTCTATGCCACCACTGCAATGATGTTGCTGTGATTAGAATTTAATTTGAATACTTTCTAGAGACCTTGCAGAATTTAATTTATTTTAAATGTTTACTTTTTTCCTAGATTCTTAAGGAAAACAGTGTATAAAAAGATACTGTCAAGAAAGAAAGTCCTGATTTGAATTCAATTAAATGCCATCTTATCATATATTATGCAGTACTGTGGGAGGACTGTTTTGTTGTGTAATTAAGATGGATCATTGTTAAGAAACAGTATTTACAGAGATATTGAAATATTAGCTGGGATTTAAACATGTTTATAAAGTGGTCTCTTGATACTTTCTCCAAGTTATTTCCTCCAGCAGCTGTATTAATTCCTACAATTTTCATTCAGATTGCTAGAATCAGTATTTTCACAGAAAGATGGAACATCCTGGCCTAAATATTAATGCACTGACTTACTCCAGTTTCAAAATTGGGTGTTCAACTGGCATTTTATCTTACACACACTTACAAAGCAACAGCTTTTCAAATCTTTGGGATATTGTAAACTGATGAGAATCTCTGGAGTCAACCAAAGAGTGGCCCCAAAATCCATTTGTATCTAAGACATGTCTAACTAGAAAGAGAAATGGAACTCTCAACTGTCTGCCACATAAAAGCAAACTTATATGCTTAAGATCTGACAGCAAATGCAGATATTGATTAAAGTCTTGGGAAAAGTAAATGAATCAGGGGTCCTTTGGTTGTATAGAAAATTTCAGTGAGGTCCTGAGTGGAGATTCCTCATAGTACAGGAAATTTTTTAATATAAATAGTTAATCAGTGTCACCAGCAAGGATAATTATATCTAATATATATGGATGGGAAATATAGACCTTACAATCTCTAAGTTAAGATGTCTAAAAAACCCAGCCTTTCTGTTGGCAAGCCACCATTTATTTCTGTTTTCACAGGCTATATGCTGAGATCATATCCATACCTTAACATTTGACTCAGCTTGTTCTTGCAGAAGAAAATCCCTTCACTTAGGTGTGAACATGACCACATTAGCTTCGCAGAAAATAGCTCTTGCAATATTTTTTCTGGCACTGAATATTGAATGGGATACTCAGTGCAACTGTGGAAGCGCTACAATGCTTGAGACCACGTTACTCCTAGACGTTACCAAAGGAATTAGGAAATAAGTGTAATCAATTTTCAGCTTAAATAAATGCCCTACTTCATCAGAAATGACATGTAAGCTTTGTACCTTGATTTCTGCTATGTCGCTCAGAGAAATTGTAAAATGTGTCAGGAAAGAAAAGTCCTTGAATTTCTTCTGCTTCAGTAGCAAGTCTATTAATAGAATGGGCAGAGAATTGTAATGCTTCATTGCTTTTGGCTGATGGAGGGGAATACAAGGACCTTCCTACTTTCAAAGTGGCTTTGAAATAGAATTGCCATCAACAAGACATCAGAGGAGTTCGGCACCATAAAGTAAAAATGATATTAAAAAAAATAGAAAAATGCAATTTTCTCTTATTTTACTTTAACAGCAGGAAACTCAGATAACTGTCATTTTCCTCCTCATCTTCTGCAGCTTTGAGTGAATGGGGTCATAAAGATATATTAATACACATAAAAATTGATAGTAAAAGCTTTCTGGCAATCATTTGATTAAAGTGGCCATTGCATGACCCTCTTGAATAATCATGATCAGTTACTAGCCTAGCGACTAGGAATAGACAGTTGATTAGACGATTGCACTAAGCCTCAAAAATTTCATAGCAGCTGAATTCCCTCAGTCTATCTGAAATGTTTGGCCTGACCTTGAGTGAGATGCTATACGATGCCATTCCTGTGGGCTGATAAGGTCCTGTGGTTTTCTGTTAACCTAAATGAGAAAGTCTTGACCATAACAATTTGCACCATTGGGTCCATTATCTTTTGCCCTACAGGTGATTTGCTGCTTGCTTTATTACAGAGGACAGTGGGTATTGTCCTGCAGACAGCAATGTCAACACTTATCCATATGCGGGTGCAATTAAACTGTCTAAGTTACACAGCAGATAGTGTTGCATGATTACCATTCATTTTGGTAGAATGTACATACTTTGATATCAAAAAAATTACTCTGAAAAGGAGTTAAATTTTATCGGCGAAGCAAAGCACAGAAATGCATACAGCCATTTTTAGTTGCCTTCATAGAATATCTTTGACCCTAAAAGAAGAAAGCAGCTATGTTATAACTAGTCACATACCTAAAATACACTGGCATGTGCTGGCAGACTAAAATGTTCCCTCAAGCAGCCTGTATATTAAAATGACTGCAATCGTACCGAGTTCCTCAGATCTAAACAACATTTCAACTGGCATACTTATTTTTTAGTTGTGACAGGTACTAAGTATCTCGGTATTCACTGATGAACTGCTACCCTGGGAAAAACCTCGACATGTGACTCACCTTCTGTAGCTGCCCTAGACTTAACTCTCGGCACCTGTGCAGCAGAGGCAGGGAGAGAGAAGATACGGTGGGGAATGGCTGCGAGTTCGTCTCCTCAGCAGCCAGCAGGGGAAGCTGCTGCATCGGTTTTCATTTGCGACTCACATATAGAATTGCTGGTTATTTTTAAACCCACAGATGAAAAGGTGGGGTTGTCTTAAAATGAGAGACAGAATATGTATGTTTGCATGAAGAATTTTTTGTCAAACTATGCCTGGGATGACTATTCTAGTCACAAGTGAGAAAGCAGGGAATGAGTGGTGCACGATAGAAGAAATAGGAGCTATTTAATGTCTAAATTTAATATGTGCTATATCTTTGCTTAGGCTACTAAATACATGACACTTCAAAAGCTATTAATAGAGATTCAGTTATTTATGCAAATTTTAGATGACTGTAGTCCTTGCTCCATGTGTATAAGAAAAGTATTTCTGTAGAAGAGATGCTGGACTGAAAGAGGCCTGGTTTCTGTTTTCAGGCTCATCATGGCAAGTGTCAGAAAGTCATTTGGGCTCTATTCAAAATATTTTCTTATGCAAATGTTTATGAACTTCACAGAATTTGACTTTTAATCTGTCTGATGTTCAGTTTTTCATGTTTAAACAACAATGCAATACCTTGCCCTCCCCTTCTATTTCCTCATACTAAAAAGAATTATGTTTTGGTGGCCGAAAAGTTATAGTCCTCCAACCAGTCTGAAATAAAAAAAAAAGTCTTAGCACATACTTTTACTTCATCCTTAAAACATTAAAGAGACCTCATGAGACTTCCAAGCTACAAGGATAAATACCATTAACTTTATTATTAAAGAGAGCTAGAGACTCATAATTTTTTGTGCCAAATTTTTCAGCTGAATTTGAGGTAACTGTATAAAGGATCCTAAATCCAGTACTTTACCTGTACACATTTCCTTCTCATTTTCTGCCAGGACAGGATTTTTATGAATGTTATTACTCTGATAAACTGGCAATATTCCCTTCAAGCCTTATTAATAATAGATATGTCAGATACAGTGATAGAAAAGATATTTCAATCAGGCATGTATAGAAACTCTTCAATGAGAAAGGCCACTGTCAATTCTAGTAAGAATCTTGAGGTTATATTAATGACCCATGTGGAAGGTTTTTTTGTAAAACCTAATACCCTTGATTTTGTCCAAATTATTTACATAGTTCTAATTTAATTCTAATTCAAATCGTTCTATTGTTATAAAAGTCCCTCAGTAGGAACCTATAGTATTGCAAGACATCTGAATGGAAAATATTATTTCTTTTGTAGGAAATTTATTGGTTTATGACTCACTCTTTCCTGTCTTTAGTTTCAACAAATGGATTTTCTTTTTGAAGATAAAGTTTTCAGTTGAAGTTTGTTTTGAAGGTGTTTGTATATGTATAGTGGGGATTTACTTGTGGTTCTGTACAAACTAATGTGTTTGTGTAGCAAATAACAAAATACAGTTTATTCTGAGGTTATGATGCTCATGACCATAAATGATACTTGTCCATCCATATTTATAAATTTGGTTTTCCCTTGGCAACAGCTGAGGGAATGGCCATAATTTATCCCTTAAGGTAACAGAATCAGATGGTAACTTAAAAGTGGTAATGAGATATTCTACCCCATATGCAATTATTTGCATTAATATTTTTAAGAATAAAGATTATTTGTATTACTTTTTTATCTTCAAGCGGATTAAACATTACTTTAGAAATTGATTCCACCTATATTTCAGATCTAATAAAGGCTGCATATTTAGGTTTCCAGAGAAATCAGAAGCATTGCTGTAGAAAGCTTAAACATTTAATTTGTCTGTTGGGGAAAGTTTTACCAAAAAAGGCTGAAAAACAAGCTAGCACACATTCATCTGGTACAGCTTTGGAGAGTCTACTTGGCACAATTTATTGCATTTTTTATCTTCTAAGCTGTTTGCTCTTGTTCAGATAGCTAATTGAATACTGGAAGTAGAGAAATAATAGATGCAGGGTGTTGGCAGGGATTTTTCCCCAAGAAAATATCGATGCCCTTATTGGGACACTGAATTATGCAGTGGACTCTTATGTCCAGGCTGCAGGATTAAAAGCAACTTTAGAGGAACCATGGTTGTGGGGAAAATATCTTCATGCTAACTGAGAGATTTAGCCTCTTTAGTTTAATACAGAGAAATGACCAAGATCTATGCCTTGATTACAGTTGTAGTGGGTTAACCCTGGCTGGATGCCAGGCACCCACCAAAGCCACTCCATCACAAGTGGACAGGGGAGAGAAAATATAACAAAAGGTTAGTGTTATAGGTTGGTGCCAGGAAAATATAGTGATTAATTCTTTCTGTTCTTAATAGTCTCCAATTGTAAGACTATTACTAGCAAAAATTTTAGCACTAGCCAAATTATGTTTAGAAACAATCCTGACACTGATTCCTTACAAATATTTCTATTTCCTCACTGTACAATAAAAAATGGTATTCCTTTTCTTTTTGCCAAATTATAAAATTTCTAGTTTCCAGTCTTCCTTTCAGTATTTACCAACTTTCTATCACTTTTCAAATGAACTTCACTAACATACATATGGATGTGCCAGATCTCTGTCCTGAATGGTTTCAGAAAATACAACCTTAAGTATTGCTTTGAATTGGCTTCTTTTTTAAGTTCAATGTTATATAATATTTTATTTATAAGTACTGTTTGCACTCCAAAGCCAACTACTTATATCCATCTCACACTGCTTACAGGAATATATTAGCCTTTCTTATTTTATCCCAACGTTCATCTGTTTCCTCCAGTGCTTCTTGCTACATCTTGTATAACTGAAATAACTTCAGCAGATGAAAACTTTGAAGTATTCAGGTACTCATTATATTTAGAGAGAAATGGATTTCACATACCTTTACATAGTTCTTATGATATCTTTTGTTGGTTGGGGTACGGTTATTTTTTGTTTGTTTTGTTTTTTGGGGGTTGTTTTGGTTTTTGGTTGGTTGTTTTGTTGGTTTTTTGGTTTTTTTTTCACATTTTACTTTTTTTTCTAAGTCATTTAAGCCACTGTCTGTTTTAGAAAAATGTTGAAGGTTTCTAAAACATTATATATGTAGTCAGGTTACATTAAATATGCATTCTTTCCTCACATTCTTCAGCAGTTTGCTTCCTACCTTCTCACTCTTGACAGGAAGATTTTATTTGAAAAAATTTTCAAACTCTTTTTAAATAAATAGTGAACAGTTCCATTCACAGAGCAAATTTTTAGCCAAAGTTGAAAGCTTTAAGCAATAAGAAGTTTTCTTTCGAAGCAAGAAGACCAAATGTCTCACAGGGAGTAAAAAAAAAAATTATTTTAATTTCAGAAAAGATAGTTCTCAAAGGAACCCCAATCTTTCTGCTAAATTTGAGTGGTTCATATATACAGGTTCCTTTAAAGAGCCTCAAATTCTTACCATTTGACAAACATGACTGATCCCAGCTATGCCTCTGGAATTAGTTCCTATATGCTTGATTTGTACAAATCACATGACTAGAAGCAGGACTGCACCCAGAGTCAGTAAATACCAGATGGTAAAATAGCCAAATACACTTGAAAACAGCTCCCCAGGCTTAAATCTCTGCCTCAACAGCTGGAAGAGGGTATTCAATATGGTTAGTGCCTTTTTCTGTGTGGATACCAACTGTTACTGGACATTTGCTGTGTTTACTGAATACTGTGAAGAACCTTGATGCCTATGATACTTTATATATATACATTTTTAGCTTTTCATACATGGCAGATGTTGGCTGAAAACAATTAGGCAAAAAGCAAGTAGATTAAAAACTTCTTCGATAAATTATAATATAATTTAAATGAGAAAATTTACATTAGACATGTTCACAAAATAATTATGAAACAATTGCCTAATAATGAAGCTTCCAAGCTCTTTGTAACAGATGGTCAGAAGCCGAATGTTATTGGATCATAGATAATCAGTAAATTTAATATGCAGGATAAATGCTGCAATATATCATCCTGCTATAATCCTCTGTACTGTAAGTATTCGTTATAACTCCAAGATCAGAGAAACATTCCAGGGTCTCTAATCTAAGATAGAGGTGATACAGGGGTTCAGAGACAGCATTCTAGAAAGTTGTCTGAACTTGAAGCTTTATAGCAGCTACACATTTGACTTACCACATACTTAGTTATATCACCTTAAAAACAGTCTTAAGACAGCTTCAGGATTCATTATGTCTCACACCCAAATGCTATAGGAGTACAAATTACTTCCTGTATGTTGTTATTCTAGGCAATGATAGCTACTGCTTGTTTCATGTGAATTTGATATTAACTCCTTTATAAAATACTGAATAAAAAGGAGTATGTATTATGCATTAGCTGAATAGAATATATGAAGTCATGTAGGTGTAAGGAGTGGGTTGACCCTGGCTGGATGCCAGGTACTTGCCAAAGCTGATCTGACACTCCCGTGTTCTCTGAACAGGGGAGAGAAAATATGACACAAAGCTTCTGGGTTGAGATAAGGACAGCAAGAGATCACTCACTGATTACTGTCACAGGCAAAACAGGTTTGACTTAGGGAAATTTGCTGAATTTATTACCAGAGCAGGATAATAAATGATATATCCAAATCCTTGAAACACATTCACCCCTAACACCTCCCTTCTTCCTGGGCTCAACTTTACTCCTGATTTTCTCTACCTGCTCGTCTTGAGTGGTACAGAGGGTGAGGGAAGGGGGATTGTGGTCAGTTGCACATTGTCTCTGCTTCTCAGAGGGAGGACTCACACTCTTCTCCTGCTCTAGCATGGGATCTCTCCCAGTGGACACAGTTCTGCGCTAACTTCTCTGCTGTGAGTCTTCCCCAGAGGCCGCAGTTCTTCATGAACTGCTCCAGTGTGTATCCCTTCTGCAGGGTCACAAGTCCTGCCAGCAAACGTTTTCCAGTGTGGGTTCCTCTCTTCACAGGGAGAGATCCTGCCAGGAACAGGTCCTGCCAGGAGACCTCTCTTCCCACAAGGTCACAGCTTCTTTTAGGCATCCACCTGCTCTGGTGTGGGGTCCTTCAGGGGATGCAGGTGGATCCCTGCTCCATCATGGACAACCATGGAATGGCACAGCTGCTTCACCATGGTCTTCACTACGAGTTGCAGGGGAATCTCAGCTCCTGGCACCTGGAGCACCTACTTACCCTCCTTATTCACTGACTTTAGTGTCCACAGGGCTTTTTCTCTCACATATTCTCACTCCTCTCTCTGGATGCAATTACTCCTGTGCAGTAAATTTCTCCTTTTTGAAAGTGTTATCCCATTGCTGCTGAAGATCTTGGCCCTAGCCAGAGGTGGGTCCATCTTGGTCCACCTCACAGAAACCACCCTGCAGCTCCTCCACTACTCACACCTTGCAATGCAAACCAAATACAGTGCATAAAAAAGTCACTTTCAGAGTCATCTACTGATCACCTTATATAAATGAAGAGCTCTTATGCCTCCAGGTATGTCTCGTAGATAAACAGGACATTGAAGAAATGTTTACCTAGAGTAGTTCCACATAGTAACTACTTATCAATAAGGACACTTGAGCCAACTTCTGTTTCATTTTTAAGTCCTAGTCCAAGCTGAAGGTAATGTGGCAATGTTCTCCTTTTACCTTCTCTATGCTACCATCTTGATTTGATATAGCTTATACTAGTTGTGACTGACAAGGAGTTTGAATTTACATGTCTGTTTCTGCACTTCAAAGCTGATAGCAGCAGAGTGTGAGTGAAGATAGAAATGCATTACAAATTAATGAGCAAGTTTTCTTAATCTGAATCATGTGAAGAACCACAGAAGTCAGAAACTTATATGAAGAAAGAGGAAAAAAAAATCAAACTAAAGGGCTTTTAAGTCCGTTTCAGTAACATTTCTGGCAGAAGGTTAAAAGTACCTTTTTTGTTAATTTGATTTTTATCTTTATGTTTTTGCCATTTAAAAGATAGATTAGGTTTCCCCAACTCAGCTACACAGTTTAAGCGTAACTACACTAGAGTGCCATCCAGAAAATCAGAGAAAATCTCTTAGCTAAGAGAGATTGATTAATGTTGCTGGAAGGTATGCCATGTACTTCAATTACAGTTCCTGGTGCAGAACTAAAACAATCACAAACTTTACAAAATTTAAAAACAATTTTTACAAATTAAATGAACACTGAAAACCAAACTTAGAAATTCAGTTTAGGTTGTAGTTTCAGCACTAAGCTATTAAATATTACAAAAGATCCAATCAAATCAACTTCATTACAGGGCAATAAAACAGTCTACGTAAATCAAGCCCACATAAAGATCTACCATTTACTGCAGCTTGCTTTCATGTACTTTAAGCATAGTCAGAAAATCCAGCACGATCCTTGATGTACCTCCTGCATATACTGATAAACCTTCAAGCTTACACTTGAGGATCCTCTCAATTAGAAGTCAGAATAATCTATTACTTTGAGGAAGAAGTAGAGTCAATTTAGTAAGGTGAACATACAGTAGCATCTATCTGTAGTCAGATAATACAGGGGTTTGATCTCCTTGAACAGGTAGGATAGTAATAAGCAAACTGACAGAAGTGTAGCTGGATAGCAGCATTAGCAGCTAGTATCTTTTGGTTAAGACCTGCACACAGGAGGTAAAAATAGATCAGGACTAAAATCCAATGTTCAGTCATGGTATGAAAAAAGATAAATTGCACAGATGGTTACGCTGATTTATTATAAATAAAAATATATTAGAAGTTTCTCAACTGTGATTTATTAGTATCTATTCTAATAATAAATTATGTAATATAAAATTACACACATCAAAATCTGTCATTACTGATGGGAGTATAAATAGTTTTATTCATTCTGCATCATGCAAGGTGCTACTCTGTTCCAGTTATAGAGTCAGTCACATAGTAAAGCCAAACAGGCAAACTAGACTTTTAATTTCCATATTTATTTAAAAAGTGGCTCTTAGTAAATCCTTCATTTTATTTTCTTGGTAAATTACACTTATTTACTATACGGTATTGTAACCATTTCTAGCAGGCATTATGCCAAAGTATTTGTAGTCTTTCTTTATAATACGAAAAACAGATTCAAAAGTCACACGTCCTAAATGCATTTTTCTAAGTATATGCAATGGAAAATCAGTGAATAAGATACTTAATGCACAGAATTATAGACAGCTTCAGAAAGGAGAAGACAGTCAAAATAATTATGTGCATTTCTTAAACAGAACATAGGTTGGCTTTAAGCATGTACATCCAAAATGCCATCTATAAACCATTTCTTTTACCATAGCCCTCCAAGAGCCCAAAACTTATGGGCATCTAATTTTCACCTTCTGTGTATTGTCTGGAAGATAGCAACTTTCTTTCCTTGCCCTGACCTTCTTTGATATGAACAATGAGATGTCTTCTCTGATGATGAAATCCACAAACCACATGGAATGAAGCCTAAGTCTACTAAGAGCTTCTAATGAGAACATAAAAGCATACCTATAGAAAGCTGTTTAGGTAGAGTTCCTTGAAAATGCCATTGAAGTGACTGTATTTTTCCAAGTGAAGACTGTATTTAGCTTCTGTAGTTGAGAAATCCTGTGGTTCAGAAGGGTCTATCTTGTGGTTTAGTAACTAGGACACTGAGTAGGTGAGTCTTGTTTTCTCAGGACTATTGTTACTTTAGTCTTGGAAAGCTTTAAGAGAAAATGATCATTTATATATATATATATGAGTAGCCCCACCATAAGGATGCAGAATTATTTTTCTCTATAGCTTTCTGGTAGCATGAAAGTTACCCTTCTTTCTGAATACTGGCCTAGAAAGGAAACAGTGAATAATATATCTGTATTGCATCAGCTTCATGAGCTTTCTTTCACCTCTTCAGAAGGCAAAGATGTATAGAGTGTTGCTTTCCTATCTAAATCCTAAGGCATGAAAGTAAATATTTTTAATTCTGAGGTATATCACTGCTTCTGCATAAGATCACTGCCATCTACACAGCTGCAGGGCTGTTTCACATTACTTTCTCACTTAACTGATACAGCAAAAAAATAAAGTTCAGGTTTTCCATACACTTTCTGATGGTATTTAGCATGCTGAAAAAGCCCTGCTGAAAAACCTCTGTTGTATATTCTGAGGAACATCCCCACTTTAAGCTAATCTGAGCCTTGGAGCTCTTCTTTTCTTGCTCAGTGCCTCACAAGACAGCTAGTTTTTGGCATTCCTTGCAGCCTACAACCTTACAGCACCTCTGACAGCTCCTTTCCTAAGTGCTCTGTGCTGTATCACATTCAGCTGCCAGTCACTTCTCTCCTGTCAGCATGAAGCAATCCCAAACACCGTTTACCAAGGACCAGTCCTGGGGCTGATCACTTTCTTCACAGTTGGAAATCCATTTGCTTCGTGTAGGCACCTTGGGCAGAGATGCCTGAGAGATGTTGAGATGGCCCTGCTGGGACAAAATCTTTCCACTGGTCATGTAAAATTTTGAATTAACTCCTTTACAGACATTTAACTGTTTAACATACAGACTTTCCATGTGCCAAGGAAAAACCCCACTTACGACTGGTCTGGCACAGTTGAGTAGGATCCAGGTTAATACTTCTGTGCATTTTCATCCCCAAGGTGAGAGATTTCATGGTTTGAAAACAGCAAAGACAGAAGGAGACATAGATGAGAAGATTTCAGGAGATGGAATGTTGGGCCCTCATTTGTACTGCAAGCGCTCAACACCCAGAGGTGCTGCAGTGTGTGCAGAGAAGCTGCCCATGGAGCCAAAAGTGAAGCAACAACCCTGCCAGAACAGGGAGGGACAGAGAGGACACCTGAGGAGAAATCACACAAATGCCCCAGGAGAGTTTATGAGCCCTTTCCGGGTGCCCATGCCCACATCAAGGCCCATGTTCCTGCAGGCTCCTCACAGCCAGGATCCCCTGGTCCCCACCACTGGAGACCAGTCCCTTGTCTGTGGTGCCCAAACTGAAGCTCCAGGGCTGGTGTGATGCAGGGCCTCTGTGAGGGTTTGCTGGCCATGGGTGCCTAGCACAGCAGTAGTGTCTGGGGAGCCCCCAGCCCTGCACAGACCCCTGGCTCCCTGGTGCCCTCCTCACACTGTGGCCCCCAACCCTCATACAAGCACTGGATCACCACTGCCCCTGTATTAACTTTCTAATCACTCTCCATGAAGAGGCAGAGAAATACCCAAGCCCCTTGTACCACCTTCAGTCCCCCTTCCCAGCACCCAGAGCAGAGGACCAGGCAAATTTCTTTTAGGGGTTGGGTGCTGGGAGAGGTGTCTCTCCCCACTGTGAAGCACCAGCAGCAGCAGCATCATGCTAGGAGTCCTTCTGTCCTGGGAGTAAGACCTGCCCAAAGGAATGGGTGGACTAACCCAGGATTGAAGTGCCTTCTATGAGAGAAACCATCAATAAGAATGGTAGACTGGCTAAGAAGTTTTTACATAAACAGAGGCATGACCTCTGCTAAGGTCATCTAGCCTAACTTCTGCCTAGTTAATGGAAAGAGATAACCTGGCTTTTGTCAAATATAGATGATTAATTGGATCTTGCTTCAAAACACCACATACCTTACAAGGCCGGTGGAGGTTATGGTTGAACAGGTCTCTGAGAAGACAGAGTGTTTAGTTAATATCAGCTTATCTAAATGAAATCCAACTGCTTAATGGTTCTCCCCGTCGCTGGATTTTTGAGCAGCCTTGATATTACCATGACCACTGAAAGCCTGCTGTTGGCCTTGTCTTTGGAGTCCTAGGAGTAAGCATCACAATTGCTCAGATCCTTCATTAGTTAGTTTCATTCCTCTATTGATTTATATATATTCTGCTGAGGTATTGTGATGGAAGTGAAAAGATGCAGAGGTAAAACCTGGAGTTTCCAGTTTTCAGTTGTCATTGCACTGGTCTCTTCAAATCTATCAAATAACAAATTGAGACCTCTAGGATTAATTACTAAATCACAGCAGTGACAAAAAATTGTAATGATGGTTTTTGGGTTTTGCATAGATTATGGACTGTTGTTCAGAGGCTTTCCATGGCCTCAGTGTTTTGGCTCCTCTTCATTGTACATCATGACTCTCATAAGAATGATGGAATAGTTCAGGTAACTTAATGCTTTTACTTACTTCTTAACTGAGGAAAAAAAAAAAAAGAAAAGAAATTGCATAGACAATGAAGCTCAATTATTCAAGCAAAACTAGCTATAACAGCAGAGGCAAACATATCAAGTGGTAGAAACTGGTGCTGCATGAGAGGAAATCCGGAGGAAGGAGGATGAGCATGTTGGGTTGAGCACTGCAGAAGCAAGTTTGATACACCTATTGTAGGCAGGGTTTGAGAACAGGAGGATATATAGATGTCTCTATATAGCAAAGGTTGACTGTATGAACTGGTAGAATATTATCCGAGCGATGTCAATGAAAGTATAGCATTTAAAATAGAGAATAAATTGCATATTCAGGTCCATATTTATGCATGGAAAAGCAAGCGGTAGTGTGCAGTTAACACTGAAGCAAGTACTTAAGCTACTTACTGCAAGGCTTGTGAAAACAGCCTTTTGTTACTGAAGCATATATAGCTTCTCCAGCTCAAGTGCTTTGTGAAATTATTGCAAAATGTGTGTGTATGGAGAGACAAAGTATATGTAGCTGCATGCAGATGTGCTTTATCTGATAATCTAAATAGTGTAAGACACCAGTTCTCATTATTTCAAGTGCTGATTTCGCTTGTAAATGACAATTCTAAGTTTTGTACTGAAATTTTTTTTTAATTGGAATTTGAAGATAATCCAGTTCAGGATAGTTTAAATGCTTCAGGTTGCCTTTTGTACTACGTTGCTGAAAATATGTCTAGGTAGCTCAAAGATGAAGTCAGTATTTTAATAATTACATATTTTATGTTAATGAAGTTATTATACTTAATAAAAATATAGGTAAGCCAGAAAAGAAAATTTAGATATTTAGGGATAAAAAGAACTTCTTTTTTTGATCTTCCAAAAAAACTTTTCTTACTGTGGAAATCTCTGTATTTCCACAAAATAGTACCTTGCAGACATTTCTTTGTTTGTTCTTACAACTTCTGATTCTTCATTGTTCAAGAGTATTTACTTATAGTTCCTTTTTATAATCTACTACATGAAATTGTCTAAAAGTCTTGATCTTCTTGTAAGAATAATCTCAAGAATCAGAATTCATTAATAAATACTTTCATGATGTATCATATATTGGCATTGAATGCAGAAAAATCAAAACAATCTCATTTTCTCTCAGTCAAAATGTCTCTATGAACTGCTGGGGATACTAATATCTTTCCACAGAAACCATATGTCAAAACATACTGCATAGTAAATTTCTTCCTGATATTTTTTAATTAAAAAATAATGTGCTCAGGTGTTTATTTTGTTTGATATAAAGCTTTAAAAGCAGTGATACTGAAATCTTAATGTTTCCATTACATTATTTAAATCCCATTGAGTTCAGAAGGAGATTTGCAAAACACATCAAAACTGCAGTTAAAAAACCTAAAAATACCTCCTCAAAAACCAAATTAATTCCACTGCTTCATAAAATAATTTTATTTCTTATTTTGTGTTTTGTCTTTTTTATGGATCTTTGCTTGAAGCAAGTGGGAACTGCAATTACCTAATTAAGACTGAGGCTTGAATATTATTGACCTTTTATATTTTGCAGTATTGGTTGGGAAGCATAAATAAGTTGTATTCTCCTCATCTACTTGGGCTCTCCAGGACACAACTTCTAATTGCTTTCTTAGAAATCTTTGCCCCTAGTAATTTAAATATAGGGCACATTCTGTTGTTTCCTCCTTGCATGGTGTTTGCTGAGCAAGCAAGCAGAAAGACACAGAACTGGAAAGTCTCATGAATGAATACTGACTGCACAGGGTCACATCTTTGTACTTTTTCCACTGGTGTGTGCAAGGGAGGAAAACTGCATGTGGTATTCTTGATATTTTTTGAGGTGTGCAACCTTTTCTTAAACAAAGCAACCACCTCCCACCCTCTAAAACAATCCCTCAAACTGTGTGTTGAAAACAAACTAGAGACACAGATGCATGTTTTTCTTCCTTTACAGAGCACAGTTGAAGAACCACTTTAATTCTGACTACTTCATTCATATTTTTATTAAAAAAAAGGTTAAAATCAGGTTATATTGCTCATGAAAGCTCAATAGAAGACAGTTCAGTTTGCTCTTTAGAATCTGCATTACCTCTGAGGCAAACAGGCTGCTCCTACTTAAGAGATTGTCTAGCTTGATGCAGAATCACCTGTAAATGTGTAGTAAGCCCATGGAGCTTCAATCATTTTATCTGTTCTACTGCCCGCAGGAGAGTCATTACTGCAGTATTTACAGCTGTCACAATAGTTAATATGATCTAGGCATAGCTACTTGTTTACTCATTGATGTGATGTGACAGTTTAATCATAACCATCATAATCACAGGTATATAAAACTAGAAATATTTTTTACTCCTATGGAGATGCTGTTTTCAACATCTTCCAAAAGCATTGTATCCAGTCCTTTAAAGTATTGCTCTTCGCTGTGATATTTTTAGCTTTATCAACAGCTTAAAAACACATTGCTTTTTATTTTTCCCTAAAGTGGAAGAAAAGAATTGGCAAACATTTTATTTTTCCACATGAAATGGGTTATTCAATTGTAAAAAAATAAAAATGGAAGCTCTCCCAAAAGGCAGAAAACAAATAAAATCAGGCATAAGAGTGCTAAATTCTAGACCAAGAAATAAGTTATGACGCACTAATTTACTCTGACAAGAAAAGCAGAACAGTTCCTAGCATACTCAAATGCACTCATTTACTGCTACATTTATCTAGCATTCTGTCTGTTTTCTATCAGGTTTGGATTAAACAGACGATTTTAAGCCACAGTCTGAAAGGAATATGCTTTGGTGGCCAAAAGAAAAGGTTCCTATGGCTACCGATTTGTATATTTTGTATGACTGATCCAAAACCTCCTCATCCCGCCTTCCTTTTAATCACATGCAACCCTCTAGAGATGGAGAAAAGTTAACGGTCAGACAGTCTTTCATTTCTCTTTCACAGCACCGTGAAGCAAGAAACTCTCAAACAGTAACGAAGCAGACCATTGCTTTTGTTAAGCCTTTAATCTTAGTGCCAACCAAAGCCTCACCAGATGAAATGAAGTTTTTCTCTTGCAGTTGTGTGAACATTTGTACTGTAGAAGCTCACTTGAGATACTGCAGTTGGATATTACGTCTCTCTGTGACTGGCACATCAAAAAGCCAGAAATAAAGCCCTTGTGTGGCTACTCAGAGTGAATGAATTGACAGATCCATCCAGGAAAGAATTAAACTAAAGGTTTTAAATGAAAAGCAATGAATTTACAACAGGATTATACAGCATTTTGAATCAACTTTTTACAATGTTGAGCTGAGAATTCAAAGAAAAACAAGAGAAGGCACAAAATATTGTCATTTATAATTGACTAACAAGACCAGCAACACAGGAATTTTGCAGCTGCAGCAGATTCCAGTGTAGTTAGAAAGATTGAAGAGGATTTTAATTCTTGTGCTTCACCAGCTACTTTTACTAAAAGTTCCTGAAGAGTCAGGTTGTATCTAGCTTTTTCTGCTTCTCAAAATTTGCAGATATTTTTAGTTGGTGGTTTTGTTGTTTTGTTTTTTTTTTTTTGGCTGTTCAAGTGCATCAAGTCTGGCCTAAATTTTGTAACACTTTTAGACCAGTAGGATAGAAGATATTATCAACTAATCAACAGGCTATAGTTGAAGCATTCAGAATTTTCCTAAATTAGGGGATTTCCACACCCAAAATATTTGCCTACTTATGCTTAGTTTGTTTTAAAGGTGAGCTTGAGGCTTCTTTCATAATGGCACAGTTAGATTAAATTAAATTTTCTACACAGGATTTTGCACACAAACCGAATCTTAGATGATGCATTTACCAAATTCAGTGGGAAAATATACCAAAGGGAGACCGAAACTGAGCAGTACAAGTCAGAAAGCTAAAAGGCACTTAAGTCAGGATGTGAAATGAGATGTTGATGGAAGGCTGTCATTTCATGTAAAAAGGTACACATTGCTGCAATTAGCAGAAATAAAAAAGTCACATTTTATTGCACAAGATTTCAACGGAAACTGTTCATCCTCTAGCTGTCATCTCAGGTGACTATTCACATACTGGAGTAGGCTATAGAATCAGCTCTCTAGTGCTTCATAACATCTTAAAAGAGGCAAGATCTTGGGAAAATACTCTCTTTGGGGTTTTTTTTTAACTGCAAACAAAAATATTTCCATTGTAGTGTTTTATGTAGTAGCTTTTTGATGTTCTATTGTAAATATATATATATATAGTTACAGTTATTGAATACCTCTCCTTTTAGAAATATCACACCAGTCGGAAGAGTGGTCTGAAAAATAGTAGTAGTTGCATCCCTAGAGAGTTATCCTTGCAAAAAAAAATTACATTTGGGAGCAGGCATTTAATCATTAGTTTTCATTTAACCATAACCATCCTGAATGTCCATCTTTGACAACTTTTGAGTATCTCTCACATTTTTGACATATCTGGCCTGCGTCATAAGGTTCTTCTCAAACAATATTGCCTGTGGGCAGTTACATTTGCTCAATTTGTTCGAGAAGTGTTTAGAAGAAGGAGGAAGGATTAAACATCTTGGACTTTGTAGATCAATTTCCTGTGTCCCAAGTGTTTGGTACCCCAGAGATAAACCTGGCCTTTCTCCTTTGACAATCTCGACCACAGGCAAAACCAGAACTCCAGTGATACCACCATGCTCTCCAAACTGATCTCCATCTTAATGAATGTTTCTTAAACCACCCTGCCCTTCTCTAACAGATCACAGTTGTTTCATACAGTAGAACAGATATCCCAAATTATCCTCTACCATGGGTCTGTGTTGATCCTTTTTAATATTCTACCTTCATTTGCCTCCTCTCTCCAAGTAATTCATCATCTTTTCTTAGATTAGCAGCTTCTTTCACAAGACGCTTTTTGTCTTTTGTGAGATTACAGTCTATGCAGCAGCTGCAGATTTAACTCTCTCATTATATTAAAGTTGGAAGCAATCAAACCTGGTAAATGGAAACATGCTATTACATTCTGGAAATGCATGTCATTCAAAACTCTAGAGAAACCTCACCACCAAGCATTTTTTGAAAGTTGAAGAGAGAGTACAGGTACTACTATAAATAACTTTAAGCTCTAGGCAGTTTTTTTTGTTTGTTTGTTTGTTTGTTTTGTTTTTTTTTTTTTTTTCCATTTTTATCTCTGTCTCTCCTATGGTCCCAATTTTTCAGAGAATTTGTGATGATTTGGCTACTTGCAAAAAACATCATCTTGAAACCGAGGCATAAGGAGTGCATAAATGTTCTGTTCAGTTCAGTTCTGAGATGCATATTTAGCCAAGGAAGTTAAAGCTGTGTTTAGAAACAAATCTGTCGCTTTCAACTGTACCTACCCTCAGTTTGACACTGATGAGGAAACTCCTGCTGCGTAGGTGCATAGGGGTTTTAAAGGAAATTTTTCTCTTGAGGAATGTTAGACCCACTGCTTTAAATATTGCTTCCCACTGCAGTGTTAAGGAAAACTGTGTTTGTGAAGTTTGTTAAATAAAAGCTACACGTAATTCCTTTTTCTTTGGACATACATATCTTGAAATCTACCTCTGTTTGTAGTTGGCATATCAATAAGTGATATTTTCTTTTGGCTTTTCTTCCACTAATGACTACATCAGATTTGTATCTGGTGCCATACCAGCAAATAAACCTCAATGAAACTAGTGGCATGTTTCTGACGATCCAGTGACATGAGACTGAGCTTTAATAATTTTATTTATGTCAGACTTTATTGTTTGATCATTTTCACAGCGCTCAATCAAGCCTCTTACTTTTTAGTTCGTTCTTTCTTTGTCTCTCTCTGGTGTAAGTTGGGAACAATCTTCTCTGAAATTAGTGGAGTTGTATAAGAAGAGAATACGACCACTTTTGTGCTAGCTTTGCCTTCAAATACGCAAGTAGAGAGTAATAAAAAAAAAAACACCCAACAACCCTCAACAATACTGACAGAGTATGATAGAAGCAGCCAAACTAATGAGAGTCAGAAACCTGCCAGTCAGTGTGATGACAACTATGACTAATTTTTTTTCCTTTGACCTGATACATGGTAATTTTATCATGAACTCACATTACTTGTTTCTGTGTAGTAGAGATGAATTTTAACTGACTTAAATTTTCCTCCTCAGAAGCAGATATATGGGATACTTGGCTAAATCTTTTACACTTTCTAATTTCTTTCATAATTTGACAGTGCCAGCACTTTGATCTTTAATTAAAGTATATTTTTGATGACATTTTACTGGCTTGTAAGACATTTTTCATTTGTAATCTTAGTTAAATGGATTTATTAAATGCTTCTTTGGAGAATATGCATCCTCTCCAGGTACTGCTCCTCCTCAGTGCATTAGAAGTTGAGTCAGATATTTAAATTACCTTCTGAACTGAAAAGTAAGAACTTCTCTGGAGAACTGTGGGCTGAATAAGCCACTTGTCTATGAAGTACAGCTTAGTCTTCTTTTTGTTACAACAGTGTCAAATTTTGTACTATAAAAAGATAGTACGGTAAAAATGTCATGTCTATCTGATTGTGATACACTGCTTAGGTATATCTAACTGGAACTTGATCCCCTTTTAACAGAAGTCTGCTCTGTTTTGTAATCTGTGCTGCTGCAGACAGAGGAAGGAACATAAAGATAACCCCTTCATGTTGTTTTTTAAAACCCTGGCTTTTCTCTAGGGTTTAAACTTCAGTGTGAGATTTGCTGTACAACATCTTTTCAGAAAAATACGTCAGTGTCAGTGACCTCAGAAATCCTCAGAAACATTTTTGGCACAATGACCTTTAATTAAGTCCAGGTGGTCATTCCAAAGAAGCTAACTTAGATTCATGGCCATCCATGTGTTCTCCAGTGCCCAGATTTTTCCTTCAGGGCTGACCATCTCTTCACTTTCATGTGCTTCACTATTTTTGGTGTTCACAGAAAATCTGAAAGGAAATAATTTCCACTGAGCAGCTGACATTATCCAGAAGTTTCAAGTTTGGTGAAAATTATAGCTTAAAAAAATCAGATCTATCCAATGTCTGGTCTGCTCCACTGCTATGTTTTTAATAGCAATTATTACCAGAAGCTTCCACATAGGTGTATAACTGCTTATACAGATCTTAGCAATAGCACCATCATAGGTGGTGAGAGCCTTGCTACATCTCTGGAAGGCTCAGATCAATGTTCTGAATCACAGGCAGGGATTTCTCGGTTCTTCGTAAACTTCAGAAGGCCTGTTTTGTTCTCCTAGCCCTGTAATAGAAAAGTTTCTGGATTTTTTTTTTAAGAAATGGGAAAAGAGATGATTGTTTACTATATCCTTCAGACCCAAGCAATCCTGTTCTGTGGGCTGCTGTGGAGCCAGGAGATAAAGATTTCAGGGACTGTGCTGCAAAAAAACCATCCTAGAAATACTTGAGTTGCTTTAATCTTCAGTTTGTAGTTTAAATTAGAAAACAAAGTAAGGCAAATTTTATTCATGTTCCATTGAATGAGATGTACTGTGGCCAACATTCTGTCTTTGCATTTTGTTATTAAATAGTTAGCAGTTTTTGAAAAAAGTTTAGTTTTTAATAACTTTACTTATTACATAGTATATTAAAATACACTCCCGTAGTACCCATTCTGTAGAGATATTTAAAATAAATCAAGCAAATATATATCAGTTATAACTTTTAAGGTTAGAATGAAATTAAAGAAAGTTTAATATAAGGAGTAAATAAAAACATAATTTTCAAGTGAAAATGCAAGCTTTTATTGTTTTGAGGGTTAAAAGTCTAGTATTGTGAGTTAAGAATGGATGGTGTTAAAAGATTAAAAAAATTAAAAATTATTTTTATATCAAAATCCATAAATGGATTTTTAAAACCATTTTTAAATGGATTTTTGAAACTATTTTTAAACTTTAGGCCTTATAGTTTCAGTTTTTTCTGAGTAATCTTGAAAGAGAGACTTTCAAGTAAAGTTTCATTCATTCATATGGATCTCAGATTTAAAAATAACCTAAATTCAAAAGCTTGAGAATGAAATATCCAGTGGGGGCAACAATATTGTTTCAAGTTTTTACTGACATCTTTTATGATTTTAAAACTTTTATGCCCTAGGAGTTTTCATGCCATAAACAAAGATTGTTAATGAGCTTTGGACTTAAAAACTTGCATATTTAAGGTAAAAAGCAATTAAAAGATGTTAACACTGTACTCAAATGAAGATTCACTCTCCAAAATACAATTCACCAAAAAAAGGGTTTCACTGAGCTTTTGCGATCTGTAGGATGTCATGAAAATACGAATTTCTGTGAACTTCCAGAAGACAGCAAAGAAGCTTGAGGAACCCAGAGCACTGCAACTGCTGAGTCTCCATATCTCAGTTGAAAGGCTACGTAAAAGGTTTCCATGGCAGCAGGATATGGAGACCTTGCAAGGCTTCTGTAATCCTTCATCTGGAGAAGTGTATTTACTTGTAAGGTACCAGTGAAGCAGGATTTACAGGCTCAAGGAGACATACTCCTGGTTTGGAGGTCAGTCTTCAAGGGCTGTAGTACTGCTTTGATGCCTCAATTCTGTGGCCTTTAAAATCTTACTTTTTTTTCTCCGTTCTTGAAAAATTCTGAAAGACATCAGAAAATTCAGAACTGTCATAAATCTATTCATCAATATTACTCCAATTACTTTTTAGAATTTTTTTTTTCCTCTAGTGGCTGTTGTTTCTACACAAAATTAAGAACTGATGCAAATTTTCTTGTGACTCTTGAGCTCACTGCACTTAGAATAATCCTGAAATTAGAAGCCCAGGAGATAAATATTAGGCGACAGGATCCAGAATCAGTATACATGTTTGCGCTCTAAAACTGTGCTAAATGGGCATAATAGTTTGAGTTAGTACAAGTTTGGAAGTTCATGCTTCATTTTACTGGATATGTCAGTCTCTCTAGTTGAGTGATCAAATTTTAAGTCTATGAATACTTAAAAAATGCCAAAAAATTTGAGAAATAATATCTTAATAGCAGAATTTGTTTATCAACCTTTATTGAATATTACAGAAACATGTTATAGCCTGTATTTATGTCAAAGGATAATAACTAAAGATATAAATAACTCTAATTAAGTCTTGAAATCAATACATCACATTAAGGTTTGTAATTAATTTCATAAAAAGTGCCATATGATGTCATTTCATGACTTGTAATATAACTCTTCTTGGTTATCTATTCAGATATCTCCTTCCATTTCCCATCAGTGGGGGGAAATATTCTAATACTCCTTAAAATAGACAGAATTGTATTGCACATATTAGCACAGAACAAAATTGTATTTCCAGTTTACTCACTCTCTGCCCTACCTTTAGGCTGCTTTGTTTTAGATCTGAGTTTGCTTTAGCTTCTGGACTTCCTTCCAGAGTCCATATTGTCAAAGGCAATGTGTACCTGAACCTGAAAACACAGATAGAAATAATTGACACTTTCACATTAAACCAAATTAAATTAAATAAATTTTATGCAGATTAATCTTTTTAGGTAAACCATCCTCAGACTGACAGATTTTGGAGGGTTTGGTAGTGGTGGAGAGAAGGCAGGGTTCACAAGTATTTCAGTCAATCTGAGGTGAAACTGCTTAGCAACTTCTTTGTTCACTTCTAAAATCTCTAGAATTAAACAACTTTTAGTTTTATATTAGCATTTTTATGTTTAACATTAATTTGTCTGTTCTACATAAAAGGAAAAATACAATACAGATACATTTTTTAAAAATGTTTTCATCCTGTTTACAAGAAATCAGTTTATCACTGCTCTGAACAGAGACGGTTCATACCAGATCATCAGTGTGCAAATGAGTTTAAAAGAGATTACTTAAAAACTATCAGGCTGGATATTTAATTTAAAAAAAAGACAATGGGAGCTGCAGAAAACAGTAACAGCCCTATCATACAGTGATCAATTTTAAAGCTGCCCTAACATTTCAAAGTAATAGAAAATTATGGGACTAATTTAAAATCACAGACAAAATTTATGAAAGTTTACAGAAGCTTACATCAGATCAGGGGAAAAAGATTTAATTTACTTTTTTATTTATAATATATATAGATGTAAATTCTCTATATAAAGTATTCTATCTATCCCAGAGAAATGAGCGTACTGGAGTATAGCTATATACATCTATTCATGGGCATAATATATTACGTGTGTGCAAAGAATTCCAATTGCAGATGTACGAGTCAACTCTGCTAATATAACATCCTGTCACATCAGCAAGATGGAGCAGAACTCCATTTCGAAGAATGAAAAGAATGCTTCTGAGACACATAGGATTTGTGCTCATTTATTTTAGTAAACTGGTAGTCTGAAGTTAGCAGTCTAATTCCTCTAGAATTTTTCTATAGTTCAGGGCACGACCTCCATTTTGGAAATGGAAAGACCGCCAGAAGCTTACGTTGGATGAATTGCCAGTTAGAGTTCTGTATTCCTGTAATGACTTGTATAAGTAGACTGAGATAACTAGACTTCTTACTTAGGCATCTTATTTCAAATTACATTGAGTTCAGCTATCAGAGCATAGCCACAATGTAATAGTCTGTGCAGCATTTTGTGTAAAAGGCTGTGCAGAGGAGGTCAGGATCTCTTCTGGAATCAGCATTGCTGGGCTCCACAATGGGGTGATGTGCCGTGGCACAACCCCCAGCACCAAGTGGAGCAACATTCCTTGTAACATCAGAGGCCTTGACTCAAACTGGACTCTTGAATGAATTCTGGAGGTCTAGGGCTGCAGGGATGCCTGGGGCAGTAGGAGATGGTCTTGTATGCAGGAGATGAGTCTTGTGTAGGATATGCATCATGAAGTAATAGAGTTGAAGTGGAAAGTCAGACTCTGCAGGAGGAAGGCGTGTGACACAAGTGGGAAACTGCTGCAGGGAGTGGAGGTCCCCATCTATTGACATGACTGACTTGTCAGTCATGACTGACTCTGACATGTCAGAGGCTTGCTGCTTCCCAGGGTCTTGAATCTGGGATGTTGTGGAAAAACTGCTAAGGCTTCTCTGACCCTCAGGCTACTATGCCTTGCTGCTCTCCCGTGTTGTTATCAATGAAACTGCCATGGACCTAGAATATATCAAACGTGACTACAGACTACTGGGGATGAGAGTAAAGGGCATGGAGGCCCTTCTTGATTTGGATTTTCTTCTTGATCATGGTAATGATCAGGAAGGGTTTGAGGGAAAATGGTGGATGCTGAGGGTCAGCAACTCTTTACACAGCTGCTGTTAGCAGTTTGGTTTTTTATTACATGGAAATCTCTTTGAGGATCAAGGACTGCTAGAAAGACAGTGCCCACCTCTCTAGGTGGGGAAGAAGCATTTCTGCTAACTGGCAGGCCAAACTGGTGAGAAGAACTTTAAATAAGGAACAGTAGAGGAGTGAGAGGATGACCTGCAGTCAAGTGAGACAGGGCTAACTAGGTTGGCAAGCAAAGTGTGCAGTGTGATGTGAAGATGAAATAATCAATGGCTAATCAAATAATAAGGCTGAAGGGGGTCCAGGTCAAGTGTTTCAGGCTTTTACAGCAAAGAAAGCCAAGAGCATCCTGGGCTGCATTAGAAAGAGCATTGCTGCCATCAGAGGTGCATTATTTTCCTCATCTGCTTAACCTGGTGAGACCTATCTGGAATCCTGGGTCCAAGCCTGGACTCTTAGGTGCAAGACAAACATGGACTTCAAAAGTGAGTCCAGCAAAGAGCTACAAAGATGGTTAAGGGTCTGGAACCTCTGACAAGTGATGGAATGATGAGAGAGCTGGCCCCGTTTAAAGTGAAGAAGTCTCAGGGGTATGTTACCAATGCGTAAAACAGGAGACAGATTCTTCTCAGCAGTGCCCAGTGACAGGACAACTGATGGAAACAAACTTAGATAAAACAAATTCCATTTAAACAGAAATAACACCTTTTTGGGGTTTTTTTCGGTTATGGTGTGTTAAAAAAAAGCTAGTATGCCTAGGGAGGCTGTGAAGTTTCTGTCCTCAGAGGTGTTCAAACCTGACTGGACATGGTCCTAAACAACCTTTTCTAGCTGACTTTACTTTGCTTATAGAGGATGGGCTTCAGTGTCTGGATCTTCAGTAGTGCTTCCTAACCTCACAAGTGATTTTGCGAGTGCCCCAAGTTTAACAACATAGATTTGAGCTGCTGACAAAAAGATATTAACAGTGAAAGGAGGTAAGAGATCACAGTATATATACATTTTCACAAATTTACCAAGACGCTGAATGGTCTTCTGTTTTCATAGACTTTAAAAAACCCCAGAAATGGATCTGACATATCTAAACTATGGATTTCTACCAGCAAGTTGCCTAGTTTCTCCCTATCTTATGGTGGGATTTACAATTCCCACAATTCTAAATCCCATAGCTACACCGCATTTCATAGATGAGAGAGATACAAGTTCTGAAACAGTCTTGGAACTGAAGTCCTGAAGTGGGGATTCCTATGACTCCAGTGAGGCCTCCTTCACAGGGGAGCATCTGCATTTTTTGTGCACCTGCTCCCCTGAGAGCATGGGAAACCGAAACGTCCTTGATTTACTGTAGGCACTACTTACACACAGTCAAAACGTCAGTATTTCATCAAGATTATTCTCATACTGAATCCAAAACACAGCACTGTACCAGCTACCAGGAAAAAAAATAAGTCTATCCTAACCAAAACCAAGACAGAAATCTGTTAAAGATTCTCTAATAGATAGAAAACTGCATCAGCTTTAAATTACCATGTTTCATTCACATGGAGAATGTGATTTACTGGTACTTTTACCAAAGCTACACTTCCAACTTTCTTATCTTTGAATCTCTTTGTTCAGACAGCTGGAGCCCAGCCCTGGGGAGAGGTAAGGCTGCAGTTTGGGTGTGGAGCAGAGCATGCTGATGATCCACTCAGAAGTGGAGCAGGCACAACTTGCACCACAGGCTGAGCAGCAGCTTGAAACCTAGCCTTGCTGCTAGAGAACATTAAAAATTCCTGTTCAGTGAGGTGTAGCTAAAGTGAAGCACCTGCCTGGCTAACAAATTACTTTGCGTATAAAAAACAGAACTGTGCAATAATTAAAGTTATATTTTAAGAATTAAGAATTGGATGGCATTGTTTTTCAACTTAGTCATGTATCTTATTTTCTCCATTAACAAAATGCTGTTAGGTAAGTTAGTTGATTAGTATTTATGAATAGAGAAAATTAGCTCACCAAATGCTAGCAGGTTTAGTTTAAGTTTTCCTCAGCTTCTGGGTGAAGCTTCAGGCCACTGTTTTGTCAGCAGATGTTAAACTTCATCCAAGTTGTTGTCAATCCACCTCAGAGAGGTGAGTAAGATATCTGGATCTTCTACAAATCATTGAGGTCCTTAGTTTATGATAAAAATGCTGATGAATTCTGCTCCCTTTAGAGATTTTGGAACAATGGACAGACTTGGAAAGAAATCATAGAATCATAGAGTAGTTTGGGTTGGAAGAAACATTAAAAGTCATCTAGTTTCACCCTGCTGCCATGGGCAGGAACACCTTCCACTAGATCAGGTTGCTCAAAGCTCCCTTCAACCTGGCCTTGAATATTTCCAGGCATGGGGCATCCACAATTTTTCAGGGTAAGCTGTTCCAGTGTCTCACCACTCCCACAGTAAAGAATTTTTTCCTATCAGCTAATCTAAACCTGCCTTCTTTCAGTTTAGCAGCATTATCCCTTATGCTATCCCTACATGTTCATGTAAAGAGACCCTCTCCATCTGTCTTGTAGGCCCCCATTGGGTACTAGAAGGCTGTTTCCCAAAACCTCCTCCAGCCTGGAAAACCCCAGCGCTGTCTTCATAGGAAAGATGCTACAGCCCTCTGATAATAGGAACAAATCCTATGAACATGACCTTGTTACTTAATTTCTACCAAAATGAATGGGAAGTAGGACAGTTTTTTTAAATCTACCTGATATGTAGATGTACTTTTCTTTTGATATATAACCAGCAAGGATCTTTGAAATAAGGTAAGGAAATTTCCCCAAGATCTGCAACAATATGTATACCACTAAAAAGATGGAAATAGAAATTTATCCAATATTATGAAAAGTAAAAAAGATGGGAAAAAGAAGCCAAGGGTGGGAAGTGGGGGAAAAAGTGTTAATTGCAAAATTGCTATTTTTCTTTGAGAGGGTGTACCTGTGGTCTTGCCTGGATTATTGCTGAATTAAAAACTCAGAACAGGAAAAGTTTGGACACTTTAGTACGCAAATACTCTCTTGGGGCAATTGCACTTGCTCATGTTATGTCTTTTCAATGCAATGGGTAACTGGTTTAATTTAGTTAACAGACTTATGCTTTAGCATACTGCTCCACTGGTTTGCACAGCTTTAATACTTTCCTAAAGTTTAAATTAGGATTTTGACTGCTGCTGAACTTTTGAAATTACTTTATCTGATACATAATTCCAGTATCTCAATGCTAGTAAAATGCTAATTATTACTTAAGTCCAAATATAAGTTGAGTTTGTAAAATGCAATATAGTCAGATTTTCTAAGTATTTTTATAATGTCCTTTTGCAAATGTCATAAAATTTTAAGATACCAATAATTCTACTACTTGACAGCATTATGAATTATGAAAAAGTCATATTCTCCTTCTACTCCTTTTTGAAGGATGTTTTTAATGCAAGTAATAAGCAAAAGCTTCAAGTCCTTAAAATACAGCTTCCTTGGTCAAACTGGCTTTAATAAAATCAAGACAAAGCCACTGAGCTGCCACAGTCATACATTGGACATAAATGAGAAAAAATAAAATGATGGAGAGAGAAGGGATGAAAGTAAAAAGAGTAGATATTTTTAATTAATGAAAAGTCTACATTGCTATAATTTACAAGAAAAAAGCAAGTAAGGGAATTAAAAAGGAGATGATCTGACTGAGATTCATAGTAGCTTTGTTTTTAGCTTTTTATAAGATTTTGTACCAAAAAATTTAACAAACATCTGAACCATAACAGTAATGATATTAATTCCTTCTGATGTCTCTATTCACCTATTTATTTCAATTAGACCTCTTCTGGGCTGGATAGGAGTTCATGTTGGTGTATTTCTGTGTGGTCTTTTCCTCTTCTCTCAAAAAGTAAACTAACATGCAAAGCACTTAACAAGTTTTATGCTTCACAGAAAATGCTCAGGAGAAGTAGTGAAGAAGTTGATGTTTTATGTCTGGTCCTAGAACATTGTGAACATCTATTTCAGATCTCAAGACAGTATTGGTTAGATTTTAAAATAAATTTGTATTCCTTTTATTTTTGTCTGAAAACACAGTTGAGTTTAAACTGTGAATCTGACCAATCTTACTCAAGCATTCCCCATCTTGCTCCACACTAAAAGAAAACTCTGTCATTTCAAGCATTTCTAAATCACCTGCCTGTCTCCTTCCCAGAATTAGGATATATTGTCAGATTCAGTGTAAAGCAATGCCTTTTCTTGGGACGAGACAATCTCAACTCCCAGAACACAAAAGCCTCTGGCCTTCCTTCCTCTCTCCACTAATTCACCACCATTTTCCCCACCCTCCCACCAACAACTTCTAAGTACTCCAGACTTGTCCTTTAACCCTGAGGTAACATGGCAGAAAACAAGGATACAATTCAACAAAAGAAACATCACTTACTCATTTCACTTAATTAATGTGAATGTATCAGCAAAATGAAAATGTCCATGGAGCTCTGTGTCTAGGTACGTAGTCAAGAAAATTACTGAAGCAATAGATGAGTTGGCATTTTCCCAGTGAATAGTGCAGAAGGGGTTATCAACAATAAGTGTGCAACATAAATCTGTGTACTTTACATGTCAATATGTTATCAGCATGAAATCCAAAATGGACAGTTTAGGACAAAACAAAGTTCCCAGCGTGTTACAGGCTGATCACAATCTATCACAATTAATGCAGTCAGATGTAAAGACAACCTCAATTAGTCAACTTCCATGATAATTCCTGGAAGAGTTAAAATTAAATCAGTCACAGAAATGTAGAATGGTTTGAATTGGAAGGAACCTTAAAGATCACCTAGTTCCAAACCCCCTGCTGTGTGCAAGGACATATTCCACTAGACCAGGTTGCTCAGTTCTCCTCCAACCTGGCCTTGAACACGTACAGGGATGGGGCATACACAACTTCTGAGGGCAGCCTATTCCAGTGTCTCACCACCCTGGCAGTAAAGAATTTCTTCCTAACATCTAATCTAAACCTATTCTCTTTCAGTTTGAAACCATTCCCCCTTGTCCTGTCATGCTTTTGTAAATAGTCTCTCTCAATCCTTCATGTAGGCTCCCTTCAGGTACTGGAAGGCCACAATTAGGTCACCCTGAAGCCTTCTCTTTTCCAGGCTGAACGCATGGCAATACTCAGAATAGACTGTAACAGTGAAGAGTAAATTATCTTGACACCAGCAATGCAAAACTTAGAGGGAGATGAATTAGCACTAAATTAGTAATTAAAATATTTCTTTCCAATTTAAAGTGTTATTAAAGTTGTTTGTTGTTTTGACATGAAATGAGGTTGTTGACATATCTCTTATGAAAAATTAGCCATAAATATTATAGCTTTCAGTTCAAGAGTGGCATGAATTTGATTGTTAACCTTCCTTTCACATATGCTCTTTAAAATGAGCATATCCATAAATGCTCTTTAATATCTTTATTTCCATTAAAATCTTTCAGGGTCACTAAGATTAAGCTTAGGTCAAGCCAGAGATTTGAGTTTTTGATTTGGTTATCATGAGAGCACCTTAGTTTCTGATAAGCTGTAGTAGATCTAACGCAATATCATAATCTCTCATCCTGTGACAAGGTAAATTGAAAGTTATAATTTTATGACCTGATAGATACATTATAATATCAGTTTCTATTTTCATGACTGGAAGAACCAATAAGTATTTTTCTATTTTGTTTCTGAATACCTAAGATGTTTATGAACTGCAGCAGACTACGTATGCCCCAGCTAATATTGTTTTAATATCATAAAGCTGCCCTGGAGTGAAAATATCAATTTCTGTGGAAGATTACTGGAAAATTCTAGTCAAAACCAATTATCTATGGTTATTTTCAGGCTTGTAGATCATTCATTATTAATGGATGAGTTAATTAAATTAATTTCAGTGAAAATGTTGAGACAGAGCAGTTCCTGTTGAGGTAATATGCCAAGATATACCAGGAGATGTCTGCTTCTTCATTAATTTTGTCTTGATTGAGGTTAGGTGAATCCCTCTGAGAGGCTCTTAGCAAGCCTTAGTCCTTTAGATGAGAACCAATTTCTACTAAAGGCAGTCTTGTGTATAGCAGTGATATGTTTTTCTCTTAGCTCAAACAAGAAATTGAGAGTTACATTAAGATTTTCTATATTATAACTGTTTTTAATTGTTAAGCATGAAGCTACTTTCTTCTACAAAATGTGTCAGGAGCTGCTGCCTTTGTGTTTTGTGGTGAACAGAATCGATTTTGTGACCTTGAATAAAGTTTGACCACTGGGTGCATAGTTTAGGTTTTCAGTATTTTCTATTTCAAGAATAGATGAGTGGAGACAATTATTAACAGGAGACTAATTCCCTTGAGCTCCAGCTGCTCCAAGCCATCAGGAATGTCTGAGCAGTGCAGTGCTCATGATACCTACTAGAGAGCTTTCAGCATTTAAATTTCTTAGCTTGCCTCTTGTACAGCTAGGAAACATGACCTAATTAGTTTTTTCATCTTTTTTTCTGTTCATGAGGAAAGGCATACTGACAGCAATTTAATTAGATGTTGATATAACTTTTAGTAGTGACAAGAACAGGAGATGTTCACAATGGCAGAGATTTCCTGCCCTCCTTGGTGGGCTCAGCCTGTGTATGGATTGGGATCGTATTTTGTGGGGTTATGGGGAGGGAGGGGTGCTAGTTTTTGGTGTTGTTTGTTTGAGTCTTTGTTTCATGGTGTTTAGTTGTTTGTTTTGGGGGTGTTTTGTTGCTGTTGTTGTTGTTCTGGTTTTGTGGGTTTGTTCTTTTTTTGTGTGTTTTGGGGTTTTTTTTTTAAGTTAGTAAGACATGCTGGAAGTTTGATTGTCTGCCAGACAGAACCTAAGACTATGTAGTCTTAGGCTCTTAGTTCTATTGTCCTGACAGTCAATACAAGGAGCTTTAACTCTTGCTTGTCAATAGAGAGGATGAAGGAAGTTCCTTCTTTTTGGATCTTTCTCCAATATACAGTCAGCTGGAGAAATATGGCCAAATAGGCCATACATTAAGATCAGTTTCAGTAGCATAATTCCTTTGTGTCACAGAATACAGCATAGGTATTAGAAGGGACCACTTAAAGCTGGTTTCCCAGGACCACGTCCAGACGACTTTTCAACTATCTCCAGGAAGGGTCACTCCACAACCTCTCTGGGCAGCCTCTACAGCACTTAGTCACACTCTCAGTAAAAAAACTGTTTTCTGATATTCAGGTGGAACCTTCTCTGTTCCACTTTGTACTCATTGCCTCTGGTCTGCCACTGGTCACAGCTGAGAAGAATCTGGCTCTGTACTCTTTGTACCCTTCCGTCAAGTATTCGTGCATATTGGTGATATCCCCTCTGAGCCTTCTCTTCTCCAGCCTGACCAGCCCTGGCTCTCTCAGCCTTTCCTCACTGGTGAGATGCTCCAATCCCTTCCTCATCTTCATGGCCTGTCACTTTACTCTTTCTCGTATGTCCATGCCTCTCTTGTACTGGAAAGTCCAAACCTGGACACGGGATTCCAGGTGTGGCCTCACTAGAGTTGGTAATGAAAATTATTTTTGCTTAAACAATAGCAAAATGTAAGTGACGGTGATTTAATTTTCATGTGGCCATACACTAAAATCCTGCCAAGGCAGCAGAGGGATCAGCGGCTCCCTGTGACCCTGAGTGAGTGCCAAAGATTCCACCACAAGAGTCAGGGTAAATCCTGCAGCCAGACCCCACCCACTGCCCCAGCCAGGAGCAGGGCAGCTGAGAGTACAGGAGCAGCCCCAAGCCCTGGCATCCAACAGCTCACTGGAGACGAAAATGGCTTGAGGCTGGGCCAGGATGTGGGCTCACAGATGAGCCCAGCTCAGCAGAACCCATGGCCAGGCAGGGCAGGGCTGTGGGAAGCTGGAAGTGGGCCCTGCTGTGGCATCACTTGGGCAGGGTCTGATGGCCCATGGGGCTGAAATGGGGTCCTGGGCCATGGGTAGAGTAGGAGGAGCCTCGGGGTACTGGGCAAAGGTGGTCAGGTCTAACAGTGCTCTCAGGGACATCAAACATTCTTAGCATTGAGTGTGTCTTTATACAGAGTTTGGGTCTACATGGGACTTCGAGATTGGCACTTCTATCTAAAACAATTATTGTGTTGACCTAAAGTGTTATATTCCACAGCTCTGTGTTTATTATGTAAATATGGTTTGTTTTTTTTTTAAAAAAGAATAGCTGACAGTAATGTCAACAATCACCCAAAGTAGCACTGTGAATCTTACTTTTCTTGTGTGTTCTTGACATATTTAACTGTTTGGTATGGAGTTGTTTGGATAAGATGACCTCTTCATGGTGACTTTTGATTTCTCATAAAGAGAAAAGTGAAAAGTAGGAAAGGCTCTGCCTAGAAATTAGTCTTGCACATAAATTGCAAGACTTTTACATCCAAAAACAAAGACATAAAATATATTCATCTTGGTGTCAACTTTGACTTTTTTCCTTTTTTTTCTCTGTTTCAAATGAAAACACAATAAAATTTATTTAATATGTAAGCGTATGAAAACCTGCTGCACACAAGCAGTTAAAGTTGACAATCAAATATTCTGAGGTTTCAATCGGTGTTGACCAGAAACTTTGACTGAAGATGACAGAAGTGAAGGAGACAAGGTGCTGTTATAGGTATTAGGGCAGAGGCAGCATTTTTTCCTCCCCAGTGTCCTTCTCAAAAACCACTGTAAGGAGAAGAAGAAGAAACAGAGTAACTAGAGCCAAGAGAGGAGAGGCACTTTAAGCAACAGAAGATACTCTGGAGCCAGGAAGCGAGATATTTCAGGAAAATTAATCTGACATAGAGGTCCGCACTGATGGGAGATAGATGAGGACTTTGTGAAGTCAAGAGGTAATTTCAAAATGGGCAATAAATTGCTGCTGTTCCTAAATATCATTCACTCTACTTCCATCATCATCTGCTAGTCTTCACATGCCCTTCCTGCTCTTAGTCCATTACCTTGCCAAAACCATGTTCCATTTTAAACCAGCACAAGTCACAGTGGGGGTGAAAATGAGAGCCAGGGAAAAGGAAGAAGGTGTTAAGACAGCTGCTTTTGATGCTGCATGGCTTCCGTCTCTCTATTGTGGTCCTGTAAGTACAGCCTGGGAGGAGGTGAGAGAAGAGAGTAAGTGGAATAATAATGAGTATGAGATGCTGGAATGGGAAAAAATGAGATGCAAAATGAGAGGTAACAGCTAGAGTGAAAGACAGGCTGGAGCAAAGGGGAACTGAAGAAGGTATAAGAAGTGCTTACTCCAGTGCCTCAGCATTTCCTTGATATCAGAAATAGTTTAATAGTTAATGGAAAACATTCATGAGCTGTGTAGTTCTGTTAAACTGTGAGACTCTTTGCTTATCATCTACCCTGTTTGCTCAGAGGATTGAGTTCTGAGTATCTAAAATTTCCTAGCTTCCTGATGATAATTCTTCCTGAGAGTCAGTATAACTGGAAAAAATTGTCAGAAATATTTTGCCAAGAATTTTTAAATTAAATATCTTATTAAAAAATGCTTGAAAGGTATCAAAATTGGGAAGTAATTTTTCAAGATTAATAATCTGATTGAAATCTGCATGTGAAGCACACACATACTGTCAAATTAAGAGCTTCTGTTATTCCGGACTGACTGCAGGATAAACAACACTTGTAGATATACCCTGTTTTCTTCTTGCTCCGATTTTATTCCTGCATTAATACATATTGTTCTGATTCAGCTTCAGTAATGAAGTATTAATTTCCTCATTCAGTTCTGTGATGTATTCAACAGTTGACTATCAAGTGTTTTGGATGGACTCATTTGGTTTTGCTTTACAGAGGGTAAGAAACAGATTAAATTCAGAAGCTGATTTGGGAGTCCCCATTGTATACACACAAAGAAGATGAATTACAGGATTACTGGTGACAATCTTGTTATGGGTCTTGGTACCTTTTCCATTGTTTGGAAAATGACCTTCTGTAAATGTGTCTATTTTGCACAAGGTCTCCTTGGGCTTTTTATGCTTTTTCAATGCCATTGTCTTCTAAAAAACATAGGAGACATATAAAATAATTTTTCACTCCTTTAGAAATCTAGCCAGTGTTTGTGGGAGCTATTTATCTGTTTAAAAGCATATTACAGCAGAAATGGTCATTGAATTAGGTGAATTCTCCTAATGTATTGAGGAATTTCAGTGCAGTTTCAAATGGTGTGATGTAGCTCTGTAATCACTTTGAATTACATCTAGATGAGCTCTTTGCACCTAACTGTGAAATCAGGAAGTAGCACATAATGTCATAGTAATAATTCACTGAAAACTTGGACTTCATATCTGCTTTTGAATACTGTCACCACATACTCAATATTGAAAGGTTATAAACTGGAAGCTAACCATGAAAGGAAAGGCATATAAATGTGCCAGGTTTTGAGATCTTCATTCTGAAAACATGTGCTGCTGCTTTAAATTGCAGTCAAAATCTCTGCAATCTAGCTATGACATGCCCTTCTGGTAATGAAGTTTTCCAAATTATATTAGAAGCATATGATTCTCTTACAGAATGACATGAGACCACAGCTTAGATCCTGAAGTATCATGTTTGAATTACAGGCTGTTAATTTAACTTTAATTAGAAAATCATCTTAATGTTCATGTCCAGTTTTAATGACAAGAAGTCTTCAAAGCTTCCATTCATTTGGTTTTACTTATTCAGTAGTCAGATGCATTTAGATTTAAAGCTTATAAATCCATTATCACTTAGGAACAGCAATATTAATCAGTTAAAAATCTGCTGTATATATTAAAAGCCTTTGCTCATTCAGATTGTAAAGTGTTTTCATTAAAATCTATTTTAAACTGATTAATAGAAATTTATGTATGAATTTGCTTATGTGAATGTAGATAACATTTAATGAAAGTAAAGCTCCCAAACATTTGACTTAGATAAGGAGTCAGCTTCTTGTAAAACCCAAGTTACTTAATACAATAACCACATTATAATTTACTACACTTTTGCATAGTTAAGCTAGAAAATCAAGAAGTGATTAATTTATGTCCTTCACTTTAATTTATTTGCAAAGTAAATATTTCCACACTAAAAAAAAAAAAAAAANTTGAATAAATACATGGGAGCTTTCCTGGACAAAAAAAAAAAAAAAAAAGCCAAAAACCCTCTACTTTAATAGTTAAAATATCTCAAATAAATCCACAGCCTACAGAAACTATGCTTGTGGTAGCTGAAGATATTACTTGATTGTATCCTCCTATCCACGTGAATCTTACATTTCAGAGGCATCTTATGTAAAGAATAAAGCTTAATATAAATTCTTCCTTAGAAATTTCACAGAATGGTTGCTAAATTGGGAAGGCACCTTTGGAGAAAATCCAGTCCAAACTTCCTATTCAAAGTAGGGCCAACTTGGGATCAGATTGCTTAGGACTGTGCTCTACCATGTTTCTAGCATCTGCCTGATAGAGCCTCCAAACTTCTCTGGTCAATCTGTTTTTGACCACTTTTGTGGTAAGAATGATTACTTGTATTTAGAGAGTTTTCTATATTTCAGTATGTGCCTCTTGCCCCTTGGTTTTTCACTTGACATCACTGAGAAGAGTCTGTCTCTGTTTTCTTCACTCCCCCATCTGATATAAAAGAATTGGTAAGATGCCCTCAAACCTTTTCTTCTTGACATTAAACAGTCCCAGCTCTCTTTAGCATTTCGTCATGCATCAGATGCTCAGATCATTTTAACATCTTCATGGTTCTTCACTGGATCTGCTTTGGTATGTCAACACCCAAAAGATGCATCTGGAGGGCTTTTCTATGCCTTCTGCTAAAATCAATCAATCGATATTCTACAGGCATTTTGTGTTTCTTCTAAATTTTCAACCATTTAAGTCTGAAGTGGCTTATTATCATTGTTGAATTATTTACAGTTTAGGTTTTGTTGTATGTGGTGCTTTCAGAAGGCACAAGTTACCAAAACTGATTTTAAATCTTCATAAGAAACTTTCTTCTGGTATTATTATTGTTTAAAAGATTATTAGTGGTTTAAAAGACTAGCCCAAAATCAATCTATATCAGTGAAGCATTTAGTTTATATAGTGTAATTTATAACTGTTATGATCAATTCAAATCTTTGTAGGTACTGGCTTAACCTGGAAAACATGCAAGTCCCATCACTTCTAAATCACCTGTCTTCTACTGGAGACGGTGAAGGAGTGAAATAGACAGAGTGGGAAATAACAAGTGCATTAAAATCTGTGATAACAAAAATTCTACTCTGTCAAAGATCTGCAACTGACCTTTGATGCCTCCCCTTTCACTAAATTTGCTTGCTATGTCCTGTACTACTTTTACTTAAATTATTTAGTAGTTGAAGGCATACTTCTAGTGAATTAAATTTCAAATCCCTAAATATTTATTTATGACAAGGATCACCAACTTTAGCTCAATTTAATTTCAAATCCCAAAGTGTGCATTGAAATTCCAGTGAATATTTCTAACGCTAATTACTCAATTTCTATATTTATAAGGGAACTGGCACCTCATAAATATCACATTGTCCTATTATCTCCATATGTTCCTGTTCCCTCTAAATATAGCAAATCAGCAATTAGCACTAGAAATATTCATTAAAGTTTGAAGGTAGATAAATAACAAGTAGGAATGCCATTTATTTATTATCATTTACAAAGCAAAGAACATCTAAATGCTTTTCATTTGATTAATGTGCCACATACCACCAGTTACACTAAATGCTTCAACTGAACTAGCACTAGATAAAATTCGTACTGCCTCATAAGACAAAATGCTTAATGGCTTGTCTGTTTTGGCATAGCACAACACCTTGTTAAGTTTTGATTAGCCTTACCTCTAACATTAGGATTGCAAAAGAATCTTAGAGGTAATCTTTTTTTTATCCCCATCTCTAGGATTGTTTTTTGTTTTGTTTTGTTTTGCTTTCAAATAGAAAACAAAACCATGAAATGCACTAGGGCTATCCTCAATGTGAGGAATATTTCTTTTTTTGAGAAGTTTTCTGTCAAATCATGAAATCTGTGAGCCACCTGTACTGAAAGCTTAGCCAGTCTGGAAGGTGCAAACTGGGGGAATTGGCTTCATTATTCAACATAATCTCTCCAAAACACATTCTTCTGATGACCTGTGTACCATGAATAGTCTAGCTCATTTCCCTTCGCACATACTAACTGTTGCACATTTGGTGCTGCACTGCTTGCCGTGTAGAGCAGATGATACGAAAAGTTTTCAAAGCCTGTCCAGATACCAGTCTTAAGTGTAAAGACAATGAGGTATTCATGTCTCCCTTTGCACCAAAACTCAGGGCAGGTGAAAAGTCAAAACAGCATGTGTAAAAAACCCTATAAACAAGGGAATCTTAAAGTTATTAAGCTGCCGTTCCTACTCTGCACTCTTTCCTTGACTGGGCTTTGATTATGACTTAGCGTCTTTCCACATAGCCTCAACTATAAGTGATATATTAGAAATATGAAACTACTCTTCCCTAAGCAATTCTTTAAACATAAACTCAGCAGAAATATTAGAAAGAAATACTGATTTTATAGGTTGTGGAAATAAATTATTTTTAATGACAATAAGGATAAAGAAACATTTAGAAAATCCATTGTAATCTCAGAAGGTTTTTTATACTCCCTTTAGGTTTGTTTTCTCTTTTGCCAGTGTTAAGGCTTAAAGTGCAAATACTCACACGTTTCTGAGGAAATCATCCCAATTTAGATTAGTTTCACGTCTCTATAAATCAGCATCTTTAAGAGGTATAGAGCTTTTTTACTAGACCTACCTTTTTTCTCTCTGTGTGTGTCTGTGTGTGTGTGTGTGCTGTAGGAGACTCAAAAATCACAATTGCCTCAAACAGTGATCACCGAAGGACTTTGCTCACTATGGCAAACTGCAAAGAAGCAACTGCTTGTCTGCCACCGCCTCCTCTCCCCTCAGAATGTGCCTCTGCAAATACCTGGACTGGGAGTTAAGCCACCTGAGAGGAACTTGAGATAAGATAAAGGTGGTACTATTGCCCAGTTATCTCAGGTGTAAGGAGAGGTTAACAAGGCTGGGGGAGAAGAATGTGCCCACAAGGAAAGCCAGCCCCGCAGCTGTGATGAAAATCAGCTCTGGCCAGGTCCAGCGGGAGGAGGCCACAGCCCACAGCCCATTCCTGAGGCCCTTCAAACAGAGGACTGCAGGGGATCCACAGTGAAAAACTCCCCCCAGCCACAGGAGAGGTGCTTGGGCATTCCCAGTACACATGAAGGTATGACTATCACATATTACACAGGTAGGAAGGGAAGATTTGCCAATAGCAAAGAACAGAACACCTGGGACCAGAAGACCAGAATGGAGATCAGAATGGTTTGACTAGGCCACAGCAGCAGCTCAAGTTTAATTTTTGTATATTGCTTAAGAATAATACCAGCTTTGTTATAGATGTCTCCCTTAAATTTAACTTTGTTTTATGTGCAATTTACTTTTGGTTTCTGGAGTGATACCTTATGGCACATATCTGATAAAGTGTGATACTTGCATAAAGCAAACATTTCCATACCATGATTTTATTTCTATGACTTATCAATCTTGTACAAGCACGCTTTATATTCGCAACAGATATTCACACCTCAGCTACTGAGATTGTGTGATGAGTTTAGCATTTTAAAGTAAGATAAGCAGAAAAACTTATGAAATGGAGGAAGTTTAAGCACTTAACACCAGACTGTGAAGATAATCATATTTAAAGCAGGTGGTGACAATAGTTTTTCTGGCTGAACTGAGAGTCAAGTCTACTCCAAAGGAATGCTGGATATGCGTACAGAAGCTTTGGGGTACGTAATGATGAATGCTCTTGTAATGTACGGCAACAACTTTCCTTAAAAATAAGAATAAACCTTAGTAGAATTTAACATTATAGCTTCAAAAGGAGTAAATACTTGGAAGCACTGTATAACTTTCACCTTTACATGTACTTCATGTGGTTGGATTTAGAGAGTATTTTATTGTGCATGAGATAAGACCGCCCCTTGACTTTGCTGTATATTTATTGTCTTTTTTAATGCACTGCTGAAGGTGAATAGATGCCAAGAATGATACATTAGCTAATGTCTAAATGTATTCATATCGAGACATTGAAGGACAGTTCTTTAAATGCAGCTGGACAGCAGGAAAATAAATGACAGAGTTCTCAGGGTGTCACTTAGAATTTCATGGTTGTCAGTCATCAGAATAAATTCCAGTACGCCTATAATGAGGACTCTAATTATATATATA
>VZTE01003936.1:362074-422920 GCA_013397775.1 Eulacestoma nigropectus
TATATATATAAAACAGGAAAATTGGTTTTCTATTTTGCCCCTTAAATTAAAACAAAAATAAAAAATCTTTTAGTAACAGCTCTCCTTATGACATTTATATCTATAGGAATCATCTGCACAACACTCCTATATGAGGGCTTTAAGTACGAATGCTCATGTTTAAAGTACTGCTTCAAGTCCATTACATAGTTTAATTATTATTAATTGGTGTATTGTCTCATAATACATGATGAATTATACTTGTTTAGTCATGATTCTGTAAGATTAAATTAAATCTTTTAATTTTCAAGCACTTAGATGATTACTGGCAGTTACCAGACATTACTTTTTCTCTAGGTGCAATATTAATTACATTAGGTCTCACAGACGGTTGTCATCCTACAGACTGGGTGTGCTGAAGTTCCTGAGACAAAGTCGGAGGATTCAGCAACAATTAACCTAAAGGTCTCCAGCGGCCCCATGCCAGACATGGCCAGTTCCAGCCCCAGCGCAGGGCACGGCTGAGCCCCTCAGCCACGGGCGGGCGGGCGAGAGCCCCGGGGAAAGCCTGGGCAAGGGAGGGCAAAACGCTGCCCGGCAGCCGGGGCTGAGCCAGGGGAACCGTGCGGGAAACAGCCCTGCCAGCCCCGAGGGAACAGCGGGAGCAGGGACGGAGGCGAGGAGAGACCTGGCAGAGAGGCTCCTGCAACCCTGGGAAACACCCTGGTGGGGCAGATGGACATGCCCTGAAGGAACTATGGCTACCGAAAAGCCCATGCAGATGCACGTTTACCTTGGAGGACTGCAGTCTACGTGAAGGCCCCAGGCTAGAGCAGGGAGAAGTGTGAGGAGGAGGGAGAGAGAGAAGAGCTTCCATGGACTAGCAGTCCAAATTCCCCATTCCCCTGCACAGCTGGGGTGGAGGAGATAGAGGAGTTAGGGAGGAGGGAGTGAAGATGAGCCTGGGGAAGAGGAGGAGGGGAAGAAGAAGAAGATGTTTTAGTTGTTTTTTTTCACAATATCCATCTCTAATTCAATTGGCAATAAATTAATATTTCCCCAACTAATTTTGCTGAAGACTGTAACAGATAAGTGATATCCCTCTGTTTATCTTGATCGTTGATTAACTTTTCCATCCTGATTAACTCTCTGATCACACAAACTAAACCATTTTCAGGGCTGGGGTACTCAAACATTTTCTCCAGTGCAAAAGCTTGACTGCACTGCCTATTTCAGAGCTGTGAGAACCTGCTTATTCTGCTCCCAGTGCTTTACTGTGCAACAATATGCACAGGGGTGCTCTTGGTGAAGTGTGATATGATGAAGTAGCAAGCTATTGATCTGCTCTTGTGACTGCTGGTCAAATTACTGTTGCCATGTTAGGATGTCCAGATATTTCTTGTGCCACTGTTTTTCTATGCATGTTAATTTAAGTAGGTGTTGACAATCTTGTGGTGGTATGAAATTTTTAAGGGTTTGAGAAGTTACATTCCACTTTCTCTAGTCCTAGGGTAGGGAGGTAATTTGAGGCCTATCCGTGATTGGCAGTTACCGTAAATGAGGAGGTGCTGTATCATTCTGTGGCATAGTGTTTTTCTAGAAAGGTTTTATGTGCAAATGCAAAGGAAGAGAAAAAAATGTGTGAGAGAATGGTGAAAAATATATCAGAAGGCCAGTAGAGTTTCAGGAAAACATCTGTACTTATTTCAGCTGTTGAAAGGGTGTGATGGGGAAAGACACAGTCTTGACAAGTCCCGAGACCTTAAGCTGTCAGGTTGGTAGAATGCCCTGTAACCTTACACTACCGGAGGAAAAATCAAATGTGCTGTGCTACATCCCTTAACACACACAACAGCCTCTTTCTACCCAACAGTTTATGACTTAGCTACCTTGATTTTTTTCAGTGCTCTTGATGATTGTGACTGTGTAAACACACACAATTGAGTCAATGTTCCTAGAGGTCAATGTTGATAAAGGTATTTAGGCTTATAGAAAAATTGTATAATAATTCTATTTTGAATTCTACAGCTTCTTTCTAGCACAACACATTTATAACAGGAAGTTCTTTAGCAATGTTAATGTAGAACTCTTGAAAAAATATTTTAAACCCTAATTAGAGCTTTGAAAAATTACAGCTTTAAGTGAAATATGCTTAGCTTTCATCTTTCTGCAGAAATGTTCAGCTCTGAAGTATTTCAGTTGATTTTCAGTGTACATTTTAATAGCAAACCTATTATCATGTCAATCGGGACTTCATGTTTTCTTTTCTTTTAAGCAAAGAAAACACTCCAAATTAGTTCTACTTAAAATATTGACAATAAAAGGTGTGTTAAAAACTTGAAAAACTGCAGTCAGAACTGAAAGGTTTGTCTTAAAATTTTCCAAAGTTATTATTCAGAAAATCAAAACTACTTCATCTGAGCACTTCTGAGGTTGTATGGAATAAAATGTTGAACTATTTCTTCCCTGTAAAATTAAAAGACATAACAAAACACTGATGTTTTTAACTTCATTTTCATTAGAGTCAACAGTAATGCCCAGTTGTGTCGGGTTTATGTATTATCCTGTCAAAGCAAGTGTAAAGTAGTATTGCTGATTTTATAAGACAGTCTGATAAAATGCATAAAATTGTACTGCTCTACTATAGTAGTATCTTTCTTTCAGGATTATCTCCCTATTTTGTACAACTAAATTTGTGTGGTACACACAGGGTAAATTAATTTCTCCTTTTCTGATCTATGAGAAGGCACAGAGGTGTGTGCCTTAGCACAATTCATCAGAGAATCGTGTCCTAACCCTGTGCTGAACTCTAGTTTGAATGATAGTGAAGTCTAACCTGTGTCTAAACAAGTGTTTAGGCAGGTATTAAGGCTTTGCTCACTTTTCAAGCATATGCTTACATTCTGTGTTGGTTTGAGTACCAGCAACTGGAAAATTCTCAAAACTGAAGAGTAACAAACCCTTTAATACTCTCTCCTTAAGGAAGCTGTTTGTTGCCAAGAAATTTGATTTCATTTTTAAATACAATATTAACCATGTGCTTTTGAAATACTGCTTTTAGATTCAAGCAAGGAAAAAGATATGTGTTAAAAGTTAATGGGAATCTTGGGTATGCTTTTAAATCTTAATTTTCATCATCTGTTCCTCATGGGCTCCCCATGACTCTGGCAAATATTCTCGTTTGCATTTTGCTTTTGTTTGCTACAGTGAACTTTTAGGAAAACGTGGCTGACTGAAGAATGCAGTCTGACAGATGCCAGTTTATGGCAGGTACAAAAAATTTTACAAAATATCAGATTTTGATCTGATGCTGTTTTCTAAAGGAAAAAAAAATAATGGAAGGAAACTGTGTTCCATATGGCTCAAAGAAAAAATATAATAGGTAGTAAGGCTTAATACAACATGTTTAAATCTGCTCACACAGATGATCATTCTACCATTTTTATCACTGACACTGGTCAGTGGTAGATACCAAAGAAAAGAGGAGACAGGGCAATTGCATACTAATAGTTTCCTAGGTCCCACTTGTGCAGATGCAAGCACTTTCTGACTAAAGAACTTCCTGAGGTCATATTCCTGTTGCTGTTTTAATATCATTAGTAATTTTTGTCCCTCACTGAATGTATCTAATTGTTTGGGTTGGAACTCCCAATGGTTTCAAAAGGTTGTGGCTCAAAGGCATGGTCAGAGAATTTACATAATAACTACACACACTTGCTTTGTCTAAGTATATCCTGGCTTATTAGCAACAAAGACAGATTTAAAACAACAACAAAAAAGGTGTCTACTTTTAACAAAACAAAACCCTCTTATTTGCCCAAAACCATAATCTAGAGCTAAGAATCAAATAGCTGGTGCATAATACATTATAATTTGAATTTCTTTTACCTGACAAGACTTTTCTGGGGACGAGAACCTTAGTTGTTCTTTCCTATATAGTCTCAGTGGAATCCAGAGGAAAATGGAAATGGGGACATTTAGCTGAAAGATTTTTGCATACAAAATAAATGGCAAAGTTTTAAGGGCACAGGCATTTGAATACTATAATCAAAATGTCATTTAATGCAAATTCCAAAAGTAATATCAACAGAGAATTATAAACCTGACAGTGAAGTGCCTTTCATGAATAAATAGTTAAAGAAAGGTTGGGATATTGCTGTCTCTATCATGTTTCTGTTTGCTCTTCAGAGTTCCTGCTATTCCAATTTGGTATACAGTAGGTAGTGTTGTAAACCACTTTTTTTTTAAGTACAGGCACTAGTTTTCAGTTCTCTGCAGATATTCAAATATGTCATTGTCCTCTTAAAATGGAGAAATAGCCATCTATGTAAAAATATACACTCAAGAAATTACACTTAGCCATTGAAAGAATATTCAGTCAAATCACTTTAAGCGGGAAGTGAAAGGGATTTTCTTTTTAAGCTTGATAAAGTGTGTATTTTAAGATTGGAAAAGTCAAGTAGACCTGTCTGAATTTTCTGACCATATATTCACCAAGAAAGGGCAACATTAAGTTTCACCTGTGTTGAATTTTCCTCAGTGGACAAAAGATAAAAGTAAATGAATCATAGAATAATCTAAGCTGAAAAAGACCATTAAGATCATTGAATTCAACCATTAACCTAACACTGCCAAGTCCACCACTAAACTGTGTCCCCAAATGCCACATCTACACATCTTTTAAATGTCTCCAGGGATGGTGACTCCACTACTCTCCTGAGCAATGTGTTCCAGTGCTTGTCAGTCTTTTTGGTGAAGAAATTTTTCTTAATATCCAATCTATATCCTCCCTGGCACAACATGAGGCCATTTCCTCTTGTCCTGCCAGTTGTTCCTTGGAAGAAGAGATTGATAACCATGTTGTTACAATCACCTTTCAGGTGGTTGTAGAAAGAGATATGGTCTCTCCTCAGCCTCCTTTTCTCCAGGCTAAACAATCCCAGCTTTCTTAGCCACTTCTCATCAGACTTGTGCTCCAGACCACTCACCAGCTCCGCTGCCCTTCTCTGGACACGCTCCAGCACCTCAATGTCCTTCTTGTAGAGAGGAGACCAGAACTGAACACAAGGTTTGAGTTGTGACCTCACGAGTGCTGAGCGCAGGGGGGCAGTCACTGCCCTGGTCCTGCTGGCCACACTGTTTCTGGTTCAAATCAGGATGCCCTTGGTTTTCTTGGCCACCTAGGCACACACACTGGATCATGTTCAGCTGGCTGTTGATCAACAGTCCTTCTCTGCCGGGCAGCTTTCCAGTCACTCATCCCCCAGCCTGCAGCGCTGCATGCAGGGGGTTTTTGTGACCCAAGTGCAAGGCCTGGCACTGGGCCTTGTTGAACCTCACACAAATGGCCTTGGCCCATTGATCCCAGAGCTTCAGCGCGCTTTCTGTGTGCCCTTCCATGTGAGCTACCTTGCCACGCCCTTTCTGACTCACCATACCTTGGTTGCTAGCACTTTCCAAGGGCTCCTTTTATGTGCAGGTGCTGGTCGTGAGTTGACAGAATGAAAAAATATGAACTGCATTTTTTTTTCAAAATAATTGACATATTTCTGTAGATCACACTAAGAAATTCCCAGACCTTTTCTCTTTACAAAACCAAAACTGTGAAAAAATTTTTTCCAAAAGTTATTTTGGTAAATTTCAAGCTGGAGAAAAAAACCCACAAACATACATGAAAATGTTGTACAGTCTGCTATTTGGTTCTGTTTCAAGGGGTTTCAAGCTTCATGAAGTGATTGAAGCATTTTGAATTAGTCTGAATAGCTTAAAAATAATTAAATTTTAATCTTTACATACTTCTACAGCTTTTCATTATCTTAAAAAAAGCAAATAAAAACCTGAAAAGTGAGATTTTTGTTGTCCATCCTCATGTAAGTGTAGCCTGTTCATGGCTCCTCTGCTTAAATATTACAAACCCTGCCTCTGTTTGAAGATGAATGTGGTATCTGTAGTTACTGAATGGCATTACATTTATCAGAAGATAGAAAGCAGTGTTTTTCCACCAATGGCATATATTACTCTAGAGAAAAGATACAGGAAATATGTTTTGACAGTGATGAGACTATGGAATTCACCTTTATCATAATACATTCAGCTTGGACACTCAGTTCTCATCTTGCCATATTCTTATCTTGTTTTTCTTTTGTTGAACACTTTCAACTCCTCCAGCATGCAGGTGAATGTGACTTTACTTGCATGCAGCTAGACAGAGCACAGAGGTGTCATGCAAACATGACAAATGCAGTTTAGATATTCACAGAGCATGTGTGATAAATGAATAAGAGAACCTTGAAGATCTTGATATATGTTTTTATGAACTGATGCTCATTAAAACTCGGTCTAACATGAAAATGTTGATCTTTCCTCATTCTTTAGAAATACATCCATTTCATAGTGCCCTGTTAAAGGTTTGTCATGAGATTTCTTTATTATTTTTTCTTCTCTAGTTGCACGGTTCAGCTTCTTTAAAAAGTAATAGTTGCCCATGCAGCTTGTATCAATATCTTCAGTCTTTAAAAAACTAAGTATAATTGGTGTTAGAGAAACTGATACTTAAAAAGATTGTCTTTGATATTGATTATTTAAAACAAACAATTTTCAACATAAAGTCACCATGCAATCACAGATGCAGAGTCTTAGAATCATACAATAACTTAGGTTGGAAAAGACCATTGAGATTACTGAGTGTAACCATTAACCTAATACTGTCATGTCCATCACTAAACCATGTCCCTAAGTGTCACATCTACACACTTCTAAAATGTTTCCAGTGACATGGACACTTCCCTGAATAGCTTCTTCCAGTGCTTGACAGTCCTTAAAGTGCAAAATTTAGTTCTAACAGCCAACCTAAACCTCCCTTTGATGCAACTTTAGGTCATTTCCTCTTGTTCTACTACTTGTTTCTTGGGAGAAGAGACAGACCCCCCACCTTCCTACAACTTCCTTTCAGGTAGTTGTAGAGAGTGATAAGGTCTCCCCTCAGCCTCCTTTTCGCCAGGTTAAATGCTTCCAGTTTCCTCAGCCACTCCTCATCAGACTTGTGCTCCAGACCCTTCACCAAGTTTTTTGCCCTTCTCTGGACATGCTCCAGTAACTCCGAGTCTTTCCTGCAGTGAGGGGCCCAAACCCTGACACAGTACTCGAGTTGAGGCCTCACTAGTGCTGAGTACAGAAGGACAATCACTTCCCTAATCCTGCTGGCTGCTTTATTTTTGATATAAACTGGGATGCCATTAGTCTTCTTGAGCCATCCAGTCACATGCTGGCTCATATTCAGCCTTCTGTCAGCCAGCAAGCCCAGGTCCTTCTGCACCAGGCAGCTTTCCAGCCACTCTCCCCAAGCCTGCACTATTGCATGGAATTGTTGTGGCCCAAATGCAGGACACGGCACTTTGTCTTGTTCAGCCTCATACAATTGGCCTCAGCCCATCACTGCATCCTGACATCTCTGTAGAGCCTTCCTACCCTCCAGCAGATCAACGTTCCCAACCAACCTAGCATCAAACTGACTGAGGGTGCACTTAATCCCCTCATCCAGATCATAAAGACATTAAACAGGACTGGCCCCAGTACTGAGCCCTGGGGAACATCACTTGTGATCAGTCACCAACCGGATTTAACTCCATTCACCACAACTTCCTGGACACAACCATCCAGCCAGATTTTCACCCGGTGAAGAATATGCATGTCCAAGACCTGAGCAGCCAGTTTCTCTGAGAGAAGGCTATGGGAAATGGTGTCAAAGGCTTTATTAAATGCTAGGCAGACATCTCAGCCTTTCCCTCCTCCCCTAAGTGAGTCATTCTGTAATAGAAGGAGACCAGTTTAGTCGAGCAGGACCTGCCTTTGATAAACCCATGCTGGCTGGGCCTGATCCGCTGGTGTCTTGTACATTTCATGTAATGGCACTCATGTTGATCAGATCCATGATTTTCCCTGGCACCAAGGTCAGGCTGACAAGCCTGTAGTTCCCTGGATCCTCCTGACTTTTCTTGCAGGTGGCCATCACATTTGCTAACCTCCAGATATCTGGGACCTCTCCAATTAACCAGGGCTGTTGGCAAATGACTGAAAGTGACTCAGGGAGCACTTTTATCAGCTCCTGCAATGATCCCCCTCCAACCTGGCCTGTGGGATTAACTGAAAGTTTAATGACTCTAGATTAACAAAAAGGTAAGTTTAGATTGGCTATCTGGAAGAGATTCTTTACTATGAGGGTGGTGAGGCTCTGTAACAGGATGCTCCAATTAGATGTGAATGCCCCATGCCTGGAAGTGTTCAAGGCTTTGAGCAACCTGGGCTAGTGGGAGGGGCAGGGATGAGAGGGAGGTTGAATTATATCATCTTTAAATTCTCTTCCAACACAAACCATTCTTCGGTTCCATGAAATTCCACCTAAGCATGCCTTTGTAATTTTGCTTTTACTGGAAGAGTATTTTTAAATAATCTAAACTATTTAAATACTTATCTAACTGACACATAATAAAACATGAGAATTTTGTTTACCAAGTTTACTTAAAAATATCTTCCCTAATAATTTTAGTTGGTAGAACTTCAGGGTCTTTTCTTGATGTTTTTACTTTACTAGCAGGTTTTAAAGATGGTATTTTTATCTCTTGAATTTTTCATTCATTATTTAGAACAGAGTTTTTTATATGTAGAGTTTAAAGACCAATAGCAATAATAGCCTGTCCTGAAGCCTGATTTGGAGATGGCAGAGCCCTCAGTCAAACTATAGACAAATATGTCCTGTGCCCTCTTTCTAGCTAACTCACAGCCTAGATATTGCTGACAGCATTTGCCCAAAGATATCATACTGATGGTCAGGAGCTTATATAATTAGTACATCTAGTTTTATTCCATTTTTCAAAATACAGGAAGTAGTAGCATGTTTTGTTAGATTCTGCTGGATAGCTAAAAGTAGTAGATCTTGGCTTTTAAAAATAATGATTCTTTAATTACTGACAAAATAGGAGAGATTAAAAATAAAACATTGCCAGTATTTCACCTGAGGACACAATTTAGAAACTTTTGATAAATGCAGCAGAATATGAGAAAATGTGGTGGCTATGTTATTTGTTCATATATGCATTTCACAAAAAGAAAAAAAAAGGCTGAAAGGAAGTAATTCATTTCAACATATACGTTAAGAGTGAATCAGTATCAACCTGTCACTGACTAAGCAAGACTGCTGTACATGAAGCACTGGAATTCCAGAAAATCAAAGGAATCAAAAAGTGTCTTTGCTTTATCACATTATGGTACATTAACTGGTAAAACCATCACTGAATAATTCAATATTTCTATGTTCAAAAGAAAATAATAATAATTAAGATTACATTTCTTGGCTCTGATACCTGATATACAACCACCCTTCATCACGGGTTTCATTTCTATTTCCATTTTGCTTCGAGAGAAGTGGATGCTCAGTGAATTGTCAGAAGCCATATATAAAGACCATGGCAGCACCAGGAATAGGATGCATTTTCAAGCTCACAATATGGCTCAAGCTGCATCCAATCTAATTTATTGACCTTAAACTAAGTCAGACAATAAATACAACACAAACCACATTCCAGCTAAAAGCCAAGGAGTGTTTAAAATAAATCTGACTGCAATTTTAAACTTCAAGTCTATTTCAATAATTAATATTAATTAACAGATTAATTATGCCTTAATTCCAAATGGAACATGCTAAGCCTATCTAGGACATTTATTCAAACGGGCGTACCTAATTGAATCAGTATACCAGTGTTGGCACAGATCCAGTCTCCAAGCGTACGGAATTCAGAGATGAAGAACTGAGTAGGAGTGCTTTATGTATTCAGACAAAACTTAATAGCAGGATATGAGAATTTGTTTAAATCTCTCGGTGCTGTCATGCTCAACATCCACAACTTAGAGTTGTTAGATCCTGGTTCCATTCTTCCAGAGGTATCTGAACAATTGCACCATACATTCCTATTGAGCCACGTGATTGATATGTGAAGAAGAGTCGTTGTGTCCTTCTAAACCTTCCCTGAGGAGCAGGAAATATTTCTGCATAAAACATTTAAAAACTCTCCAGGATGATGGATATGGCATTCACATAAAGTGGGAGTGCCTGGATTTGGTGGAAGATTAACAAAATGGAAGCAAACCCAAAGGATATCTGCCCCATCTTCACAAGCACATATATTACAGTAGAACATGGTCGGTGGTTGAGAAGCTGCCCTACAGGGGCTGTATGTGTTCAGACTTCCTCAGATGGAAACCATTTTCCCACGTTCTTGGCAAACACAGTAAATAGCAGTGATAAAATGAAACAAAGCCATTTTAGAATACTTGGGAGGAATCTTGATAAGAAATAAAGTATTTTATTTGTAGTTCATAAACCTGCATAATTTCAGTTCAGTTTTATGAACTTGATTGGTTTATGCAGAGAATGTAAAAGAAATTACTTTCACACAGTCTATTTTTCAAGAGCAATGGCAATGTAATTCAGGTTGATAGAGCCATCTCAAAGTCATTGAATTGTCAGCCTGCCCAAAATAAAAATTTTCAAGTGGGTTTTTATTATTTTTCATGTGCTTATCACTGAAATCAAACTTGGATTTGATTACAGACAATGCATTTATTGTGAGTTTTTTTTGGTTGTTTTTCTTTTTCATTTTCAGCTGGACAAATTTTTACAAATGTCCTGTTCTTTACTGCCTGACTTAGTGGAAGGTCATTAAATGGAATGACATCATAACCATAGCCTTTTGAGATTTCAGAGGAGTGGACTCAGGAACCTTTCCTTTATGTTTAGAAGTCCTATTATGGAAAACAACCCTGGCATCATGGCTAGTAATGTTTAGATGCCAACAACATATAATGATATCTCAGGAATGTTTGTGTAGCCAGTTCATTAAATTTACAATTTGATATAGGTGGTACTTATGACTAAGTTATTTCAGGAGATTCCTGTAGTATTAAAACTTGAGCCTTAAGTTACCACTTCAAAATATGCAGTGATATAGACTAAAATATCATGTTAATGATTGGTGACCAATCTGACCTGACAGCATTACATGCTTTACCTTACATGTATGTAAAACATTGCAGGCACAATGTCCTTAACAGGAACGACTAAAAATGGTTTTACTTACATTTATATTTTCAGGCAACCAGAGTTGTGGGCTTACATAGTATTTGCAAAGGGTTTCTTGCAGACCACACACAGACTAAGAAGTGGTTGATATTTTCTCAAGAATTCTGAATTACTTAGGGCTTAGAAATTTCAGATTAAATTGCCATGGATAATTTAAATTCATTTAAAAAATGGACATATTTATAGAAAAATTATGAAGTAGGAATTATTTTCCAAGCTGTAGTTTTTCTAAATCACTGATACGAAAATATGTAATAGCTAGAGAGATTACTGTGCTTAACCTATAATTTTCTAACAAAACCTGTGTTTCTATCTGAATAATCAATTTGTTCAATCATCAGTTCCTGGAATGCTTGAATGGCAATTTTTTTATGCAAGAAAAGGAAAAAGAAAAGAATGAAAGGTGAAGCTCTTTTAGATTTGATGTTAACTACTAGAAAGGAAGTGATAGAGTTCACAATCCTTAGGAAGAAAAAAAAAAAAACAGAATAAAAATAATAGACTTCAAAAAGGTGGACTTTATTAAACTCAAGACACTTAGAAACAAATTTAGTGAAAAATTAGTTAAGGAGAAACAGTTGATTCCTAAAGAGATAATATTAAGGGCAGAAGTGCAGACTATCCAATTATAGAGGAAGAACAGGAAGTATATCGAGAGATCAAATGACATAAACCATGAAAGAGATCATGCAGACTATGGAAACTAGGTCAGATAGAAACTTGGAAAGATAGACAAGTAGCTCACATAGATAGGAACAACACCTGAACATATATAGCTTAAAATACAGCCAGGAAGTAACATGCAAGAGCATTGAAAAATAATTCTGCAAGTATGCTTAAGGAAAAAGAAAGCCAGGGGTGGAAATGGTCTATTAACAGGGGAAAATTACTTTGTCTTTCCATCAACATTCTCTGAAATACTCAACTACAGGCATAGCTGATGTCACTGACAAGTTGTTACTGCCAAACAGAGAAATAATAAGCTGGAGCATACTTGAAAAATATGAATCTGCTAAAATATTTTAGCCCTGATGATATGTACTTTAAACAGCTTTAAGAACCAATAAAAGTAATGTCAGATTTTTTTGTCCTTATTTCTGAGAGTGCATGAAAAATGAATGAGGTTTCAGAAGACTGGAAAATGAAAAATATAACAATGTTTTTAAGAGTGCTGTGGTTTAACCCCCAATGGCAAATAAGCACCACACAGCTGCTCGCTCACTCCCACCTCCTTCCCTACACTGTGATGGAGGAGACAATCCAAGGAGCAAGAGTGAGAAAACTTGTAGGTTGAGTTAAAGGCAGCTTAATAGGACAGAAAAGAAAGAATGTAATGATTATAATAATGATGACAAAATAATTAGAATATACCAAACAAGTGATGCACAATGCAATTGCACACCACTGCCCAGGTGATGCCAGCCAGCTCCCAAACACTGGCCTCCAGCCAGGTTTACCCTGAGTTTGTATACTGATCATGACACCATACATGTCATAGGAATATGCTCTTTGGGATATGGAATATGGAAAATACCCCTTTGGGATATAGGCTGTGAAATATCCCCTTGGCCAGTTTGGGTCAGCTGTCCTGGCTGTGTCCTCTCCCAAATTCTTGTGGCCCTCCCATCCTCTAGCTAGCAGGCCATGAGAAGCTGAAAAGTCCTTAACTTAGTACAAACACTACTTAGCAACAACAAAAACATCACTGTGTTACCAGCACCCTTCTCCTATTAAAGATAAAACACAAGAAATTTGTTATATGTATTCATTGTATTAGTTTGATAATTTCTCTCTCCGTGGTGGTCCACTTGTCTGGGTGAGTTACAGCATCTTCCTTAATGCAGGTCACTCAGGAATAAGGATTAGGTGTTTTTGTCTCATTTTTGGGTTCTGCCTGTTTCTGCTCCTCTTCTTGTGATGGCCCTGCTTCTTCACCCCTTACTAAATGAGCTAAAGTACCTGTCATCTCAGTTGAAGTATCTGCAGCATTTGTCATTTTGCTGTCACATCCAGAGACCATTTCATCCCCTTGAGGGTGCTGAGAAGTGTTGAACATGTCTTGGTAGGCCTGGGCCAGGCCCCAGCATCTTGCAGTGATTTGTGTTTCTCTGGAAGTTGCCAGAGTGATAGCATACTTTTCCCAAGTATTTTACTGATTTTTCCAGATTCTGCACTTTTTCAGGGGTGAGGTTCCAACACATTGGAAGTGCCCACTCTTCTAGGTGCTTTCCTATAGTATCCCACATACCCTGCCTCTCATAATTATCCAGCCTCAGGGCAGATGAGTGGGTGTATTCTTAAATAGTTGTTTAATGTAAACAAGACCTGGAACACATTCAGAACACGTAGCAATAGGAACATTCTGATTTGAACATATCAAGGAGAACCAAAATTCTCAAGAACTATTGTAATTAGCCTGGAGGAGAAGGAGGGGAAGATAGAAGTGTCTCCTGCATGAATTGCATCTCCAAGGAGAAAAGGAAAAGTTTAAAGATATAATTATAAATAGTTTCCAATAGATGGCTCCCAAAGTATGGAGATGATGGCTATGGTGAGTACAACTACCAGATCAGTTTCATGACCAGCAATTCTATCATATTATAAGCCAGTGGTACAAAGTAGAACAACATGACAGAGCTTAGCCCAGCTGTCATGGATGATAAACAGCACAATGGGGAACATATACTGCAAGGAAGGTATTATTTAAGGCAAAAGTACAAGCACACCAAATTTGAGAGCAAGTAAATCAACATTGTGACCAGCAATTTTTAAACTAATGCAATGAGTGCTTATAACAAATTTATTCTATGCGTTCTAGTCAGATTTGGTATTGTCTCAACCTGTCATACCCCACATTGGGCAATAAAAAGGATTGTCGTGGTTTAACTCTAGTTGACAGCTATGCACCACAGAGCTGCTTGCTCACTACCCACCTTCACAGCAAGATGGGGGAGAGACTTGGAAAAGTGAGCAAACTTGTGGGTTGAGATAAAGACAGTTTAATGGGACAGAAAAGGAGGATAGTAATAATAACAGCAATTAGAATAGACAAAATAAGTGATGCACAACCTAATTGTTCCCCACTCGCTGACTGATGATCAAATAATTTGTGAGATTTTAAAAGATAACCAAGTAGCAGCTAATTTGGATTTAATGTTTTATGTGTAGTAGAGAATCAAAATATATTGTGGCCTCAGTAAGACTTCTGACTCAGTGACACATATTTTTGTAATTAAGCTGGTATACCACAGGTGTGGTATAGATGAGACTACCAGTGTTACAGTGAAACTGGTCACAAGATGGTATTGTTAGAGAAACTGGCAAAGGGAGGAGATTTACTTAAAGCTTTTCAGTGGGTCCTACTCAAATTCTAGTTTATTCTTCATTCATATCCTGGGTGATGGAATAGAAAGTATGCATATTGCATTGTCCTGGTATAAAGAGCAAGAATACTGGAGTCTGTATTATAATTCAAAATAATTTTAACAACAGAGGAAAAAAATGATTTTTAAATGAATGATTCAATTCAATAAAGGCAATTACAGTCTTCTACTTTTGGATTGCAATTTCAGGTACATGAATACAGGGATAGCAGTTCTACATGAGTTGATTAAATATCAACTCAATATCAAAGGATCTGAAGATAATCCTCAGCAGATCATAAGCCACACATCAATCAGTAGTGTCATGCTGCTGTAAAGGAGAGCATTGCACATCATGCTGGGATATGTAAATGAAGTAAGGCGCACAAAAGATGCAAGGTAGTTCTTCTGCTTTGTTCCTCATACATGAAACCCTAGCTGGTGTATAGTAACCTGTTCTGAGGACCATTTAGAACCATAAAGAAAGCTACACAACAGCATTGCAAATAGTTCAGAGAAGAAAAATTAGTATAATCAGAGATATGGATAGCTTTTATAGAGAGGAAAAAATGCTACAATTTGGGATTGGTTGTCTGAAAGAATACTAAAGATTTAAGAATAATTAAGTATGTAAAATACTGACTGAAAGTGAAAAGTAGTTGCCAATTCTCTGTGTTAGTGATAACAGGACAATAGGTAATTAATAGGTTTAAATAACATTTCAACTTTCACACTGAAATAATAAATATAATGATATATTAAAACAGGCCAGTTTCAGAGTCTGTGAAGTCTCCACTTTAGAAAATCTTTCAGAACTGGAAAACATCTTGCACATAACTATACTTTATATTTTGAAGCAGAGGTGGACCAAGGACTTCTGAGATCCCTTCCAGCTCAGTTCTATAATTCTGTACTGACTAATTTAAAAACTGAGAGTTTATAATATTTTTTATATATTTTTATTATGCAAATTACCATACGGAAAGAAATGTTAGAGCAAATTTCAGGTGTAATTATGACACTCAAAGAAAAAGAGAAACTGACAGTTATTTCCCCAAAGAGCAGGTTTTTAAGTTGCCTAATTGATCTAGGTTTGCAAAGACATTTAATTAAATCTTAGGGCAAATATATGCATTCAAATCCTGTTAGAAAATAATGGGATTCAGATGTATAATTTCTCAACTCCTACACACAGCTTTGAAAACACCCTGAAGTCTAAACAAAAAGGTACCCACAGTGACAAAAGCAGAGTTTAAAAACAAACATTAAACAGCTTTATATCTGTTCATAAAACAAAATGCCACTTTTCATAAAGACCTGCTTTAGATGTAGAAAGAAGGGGGGCTACTTTCATGTCTGAGACTCTTTCTCAACAACCAGACAAACTTAATAAGCTGAATCTGCCCTGAAGCATATGACACAAAACTTAGCAGTCACTCTTTAGTTCAGTGGGAGACCTAGCCCACCTCTGGTTGTTAATTAAAATGATTGATTAGCTCTGTTTAGCATAAAATAAATTTCAGTACTTTAGAAAAAATTGAAATATCAAAAAATGTCACTACTCTTGTAGTATCATGATTCTCTGATTGAATTGATCCAACATATACTGTTGAATGGCATAAAGCCATAGAAATTAATCTTAAGTGTTTAAGCAATGTGGTATTTACATTAATTATATTAGCTAATTAAGCAAGCAATTAAAAGCTTGCGATATTAGCAAGTAATTGTATAGTAGACATTTATTGAATTTTGTCCATAAGTTTACATTATAGGCATTTTAATGAATTTCCTAAATGTACTGAGACATCACATAAATTACAATAAAACTGAAAATATGGAAAAAGCCCTGGACAGCACTAATAGAATCTTCTTAAGCATTTATGAAGAGCTTAAAATAATTCTTATTGATTTATCTGATTATATCTGCTACTTAATCTAAAGGGAATACTTCATTGCAGCCTGAATTGCAGGTTTTACTGGCAGTTTTAATGCAAAATGTTATGTAGATAATTGGTAGTTATAGAACAGTTGATACAATAAAACTTAAAAATTATTATATACAGCTTTTATAAAGCTTTGAGGTTTGAAATCTACTTTATTTGGGTCACAATATTGAATATTACAACACAATTATCAATGTTTTATCATGGAGTTTAAAGCTTTCATCTCAGTCCTTTGATCATTTTAAATCAACAAAGGATTCATTACATCATGTAAAAAAATCTGTCTGTGCATCTTTTATGTCATGGGAAAGGGATCATATTTCTGTGCGCTAATGAAGAAATTATAAGGTATTGATTTGAGGAAAAAACAAACTCTGCCTAATCTTTCTTCCCCTGCTAACTCACTTTCCTCTTACTCTTGCACTGCCTGCCATGTATTCAAGAATAAATAGAACCTATTTGTATTCTATTTTTCTTTGGAAATTGAGCAAGTGGCCTGTTGTTGGCATGATGTACTTCCCTTTTTATAAGAAATTAAAGAAAAGGAAAGTAGCTGCGTATAAACCAAATCTTTTTAAAATGCATTATATGGAATCTGCTTGATCCTCAGAGTCCTATCTAGTAGTAAGTAATTTTCAATATTAGATTTTTTCCTATATCTTGCATTTTCCTGTTCTCCGAATAGTTCAACATATAAATTAGACATTATACTGATATTATTCTATTGACACAAAATGCTAGTCTATTTGAGGGGCTGATGAATATCAAATAATAAAAGCATTTAGTTATTGAATTTTATTTTAAAATGAAAACATAGTATTGTTTGTTGCAATGCAAATAAAATGTTAGGTACAAAAGACTGAGCAAGTGGGCAGTAGCCCTTTGGGAGGAAAGGTACTGAAGAACTGTTTACCTACAAACTACAAAGAGCACTATACTGTAAGATGTACCATGCCAACGAGAACACTGGAACGTCTATTGGAATATGCTGGAAAGAAACTCATGACTTCCCCATGTCATTTGAGACTCCTGTTCTTTAGAACTAACAAATTAAGCAAATATCATCTGGAAAGGACAAGCCCTTAGTTTCCCTGGATAAGAATAGTTATGGCTAGTATCAGGCATACTTCCCTGAGATAAGTGACATGAGTTTAAATTCTCTCCCAGATAACTCCATGTCTGTCCTGATTTTCCTTAATTTGTGCTCAGGGATTTTTTTTTATCCACCAATCGGTTATGCAAAAGGAGGTTTTTGTAGCTGTGGTTTGTATATGCAGGAAGAAGATTTGAAAGGCTGAAGCTCAGTTGAATTTGAAGCTGGCCAGTGTTGTTTCAAGTAACAAGAAGAGCCTTTTAAATTATGTTAACAGCAAGAAGAGGTCTAAATAAAACATTGGATAGACAGTGTTGAAGATGGTCATCTGACTAATACGGATAAATAAAAAGCAGAGGCATTCAATGCATTTTTTTACCTTCATCTTTATTAATGTAGATAGACCCTGGGCTTCCTGGAGCCCAGAGTCAGAGGACCAGGACAATGGGAGCAGTGATTCTCCATTTGTGGACACTGAAATTTTAATGGACCAGCAGTATCAGCTGAAAGTTCAAAAGTCTTTGGGGCTGGATGGGATTCATCCCAGAGTTCTGAAGGAGCTAGTAAATGTCGTGGCAGGACTGCTCTCAATGATCTATGGAAGTCTTGGGAGTCTGGGGAGATCCCTGCTGACTGGAAGCTGGCAATTGTTATTACAATCTACAAAAAGGGCATGAGTGAAGAGCCAGAGAACTACAGTCTAACCTCACCTCCTGGAAACATTATGGAGAAGAATATGAGTTCATAAAGGCAAAGTTTTGTTTAAATAATTTGACATATGTCTATTATAGAGTCACCCACTTCATGCATGAAGGAAAGGCAATGCTTGTAGTTTTTTTGCGTGCTAGGAAGGTGTTTGGTACTGTCCCTCACAGCATCCTGCTGAGGACTCACAATGCTCTGGGTGAAGAACTGGCTGAAGGGCAGAGCTCAAAGGGCTGTGGTGAATGCAGCTACATCTGTCTGGTAACCGGTCACCAGAGATGTTTCTCAGGGAGCAGTTCCAAGGCCAGTCTTGTTCAATTTGTTTATCAATGATCTGGATGCATGAGTTGAGTGCACCATTAATGAGTTTGCTGATGATCCCAAACTTGGCAGGGCTGTTGACTTTCTTGAGGGATAAGAGGCTTGCAGAGTCCAAATGCCAGATTCTGCACCTAGGATGGAATAATGCTGGAGACAAATATAAATGAGGAGAACAGTGGCTAGAGAGCAGCCTGTAGAAAGGGACCTGGAGGTGCTGGTCAGCAGCAGCTCAGTGTGAGTCAGCAGTGTGTGCCTTGGTGGTCCAGAGGGCAAACAGTGTGTGTCCTGTCAGTCCTGGAGTGTCAGTCCATCGAACACAGCATCACCAGCCAGGCAAAGGAAGTGATTATCCTGCTGTATTCAGAGTTGGTGTGGCCCCACCTTGAGTACTGTGTGCTGTTCTGGGCCCCCCAGTTTAAAAAGGGTGTGTAGATCCTTGAATGACTCCAGAGGAGGGTAAAAATGCTGGTAAAAGGCTTGGAAGGAATGTCTTATGAGGAGCTGCTGAGGACTTCTAGCTCTTCTATTTTGGACCAGAGGAGGCTGAGAGGTGATCTCATTGCTCTCTGCAGCTTCCTGAGGAGGTGAAAAGGAGAGGAAGCTGCTGAGCCATTCTCCCTTGTATCCAGAGGTAGGGTCTGTGGGAATGGTTCAAATTATTAATAATGGCAAGAGGAGGCTTAGTCTGGAAATCAGGAAGCATTTATTTAGCAAGAGGATGGTCAAAAACTGGAACAGGTTTCCTAGGAAGATGGTCAATGCCCCAAGCCTTTCAGTGTTCAAAACGCATTTGGACAATACTCTAACAACATGGCCTGAAGTGGTCAGGCACTTGGACTAGATGATCGTTGTAGGTTTCTTCCAACTGAGATATTCTATTCTATTCTATTCTATTCTATTCTATTCTATTCTATTTGGATCTTGAGATGAAAGCATTTTCTTTAAAACACAGTCAGATGAACCCCTTACAGAAAAGATCATAGCACAAAATCCTGTGTGGTTTCAGAGAGTAAAGTATTTAAACAGCAGAGCACTTGTATGTGAAATGATTATCTTGTTTCCTTATTTTACCGCTGTGTAGTTTACATGGGACTTTACTGAATAATACTGTCTCTGTGAACTGTAATCTGAAGAAGTCATTACATATTGTGAATGGAAGAAAAATTTAGGTTTATGGACCATGCATATGGCAGGCAAGTGTGTAAAGCTGCAGGAGCTAAAAGCCGGCCTGCTGAGGCTTATTTGCCCTTTCTTCATGTGAATCTTACTTTGGCTGGTGCCCCTCTTCTTCATCTGTAAAATGGAAATCAGAAATAAACAAGATATGATGGAGGATGAAAGAGGGTAGCAGGACCAATGTGTGACTGCCTAGGAAAGACAGTTGCCTTATGCATTTCTTGAGTTCTTGGCTAGGAAAGATAAAATATGGATTTTATGAACTCCTCCACTATGAAGTAAAACTTCATAGGAAGTTTTCCATTCTCCTCTCTTCTGCTTTTTTTTCCCCTTACCTCTTTTCCTGAGAGAAACCGTGCATTAAACAGGTCTGGTTAGTTCTTTAAAAAGAAAGAACTGTGTTTACATCACAACTCACAGAACATAAAAAATTCTTTTGTTTCACTGAAGAAAGTATTTTTGCAATTAAATCACATAAATAAATGGACTTTATAAGCTAAAGGCTGATATCATAATTTTGTTTTTAATGAGGAGGCTGATCTTTTAGCTATAATGTCTTCAATATAAAAGAATTGCAATAAAATACTGGAGAAAACAGCTTCTTTGAAAAGGATTTGTTATTGATTTATTCAAACTGTTAACTCTCTAAAAGCAAGGAGTCTGTATCAAAACGTTTTGAAGGATTCTATATTTTAGAATAAGACTCCTAAAGGGCTACATATATTATAGTTAGTCATGGCTGTGGATAACTGTCAGTACTGTACCTTTCAATGAATTTCAATCTGTATCACTCATACTGCAGATAACTGCTATGCTATTGGTTTTTATAGGCATTTGTTCTCTGCTTTTCTCCTGAAATTTTATTTTGGCTTTGAGAAACCTTTCAGAATGACAATTTAATGGAAGAAAAATAAGTACTTGCAAAGTAGCTCATTCTTCTGGTATATAAAAACCACGAAAAAACAATCTGACAAATTTTAGGCTGAGTTGGATGGAGGCCTAAGCAACCTTGTCTAGAGGAAGGTGTCCCTGTCCACAGCAAGGGGTTGGAACTAGATGATACTTAAGGTCCCTTCCAGCCCAAGCCATTCTATGATTCTATGAAATAAAATCCTTGCTCAAACTTAGTGCATACACCAGGAAATGTTGATAAGCAAACAGGTTCTGGAAGAGTTACATTTTTTAAAACTTTATCTCCTTTTTCCTGGTCAGAGAATCTTCATTCACCTTTAACAATAACAGGCATTCTCAGACAACAGAGGAAGCTCCATAGTTTCCAGGGATGTGAAAACTCCCTTTGGACGTGCTGGGAACCCTAAACCAGATCACCAGGCTTCTGTGCCATTCTGCATGAAAGAGAATGTTACTTATACTTCTGGCAGTGGAAATAAATCACACCCTGCAACTGTTTCATAAAAATTTGAAAAACTTAAATCTACTTATTAAATCTCTGAATCATACTGTCTGTTTCATGCTAATTGCATCAGGTAGAAAGAGACCATTTCAGTGTTGAGAAAGCTGAAAAAACCCCTCACCTCATAAAGGGATAATAATTAAATATTTAAAAGGTGACTGTCAATATGAACCAAGAGAGCTAGATCTTAAAGTTCAAAAACCATGCAACATTTTGCTTTATAGAACTGTGAATTAATGCCTTTGGAATAGTACTTAGGAATAGATAATGAGAAAGATAAATTGAAAAGACATTACTTAACATGAAATTTGTTATATTGTTAATATTTTCAGAGATGCAGAATAGATTTTTCATTTGACATTAGCCAAAAACATTTTAAATTTTAGAACAATTTAACTTAGGCTACATAGGGTGTGTAACCTGCTTTGCCAACAGAAGGCAATGGGATCCATTTTATTGACTGGTAAATATTTTCACTTGTGCGTCTGCCCTCACAGGGATTCATCGTACTGTTTCAGACCTTTTTGTACAGGGTAAAGCTTTTATAACTCTCTCTACTCAGAAGAGAGGTATTGATTATGCAAACTTGCTAAATGTTGTTCACAGTTACAGGGATTCGATAATAACAGCAAATATCGGTTGTTTAGTTGGGCTGATCTTTTAGTAAAGGTCTGATGAAACTTTAAACGTTGGGGCTATTTTAAAGTGATTTATTTCGAAACCAGAGAAGGCAATGGAGTTCTGACTACAGACTGAACTTTATAAATTGACATCATATCCCATTTATATACCTTATAAATTGAAAACAGTTATTTTATTTCTTGAATTATTTCTAAACGTTGTCTGGCATTTCTTTTTGAATATGAATCTTTTGACTTGACTGAGACTCATCACTGGGCATAATTTTTCCACTCTATTTGACACACAGTGACATTTATAGGAGATAAATATCAGTATTCTTAATAATTTAATAAAAAAATTTTGGTGTCTCCGAGTTGTCAGTGTTTGAGGGATACATACTGCCAGCTAGGAGGATTTTGTCTGCACATTTTGATAGTGTACAGAAAGTAATGTCAAGTATTAAGATTTCTCCAGTTAAGAAAAAGAAAGAGAGAAAGAAAGAAAAAAAGAAAGAAAGAAAGAAAGAAAGAAAGAAAGAAAGAAAGAAAGAAAGAAAGAAAGAAAGAAAGAAAGAAAGAAAGGAAGGGAACCTTCCAGAATGACTGCCTGTAAAAGTACAAACCAGGTTTCTTTGTTTAAGGAGATTGTCCAAACACTGGATCTGGAATTTAAAATTTTATTAAGTGGCACTGTTGCTCATTTTTATTACAATTTTATAATTTTATCAATCTAATGATAGTATCAAATTATTTAGGAATCATTTATCTATTAATTTTTTTTTTTTTTAATCTGCAGACTAAATAGGAGGGATGGAGCTTGAAATATCATTCCATTTAAGAAACATTATAAAACAGAACAAAATAATCAAGATTGTCCTGAAAAAGTTTGGTTGTTTTGGGTTTTTGTTTTTATTCTTTGCCAAAATACAGGGCAACACAATTTTTCACCTGTGAGCCCTAAAGCTGGCTGTTTCAAAAATTGAGCAACCCTTTTGAAATTCAGAAGCTGTGTAAGCTATAAATATTTTCAAATAATAGACAGGCATTCATTTTAGTACTCCTTTTCCCCCAGTAATGACGAGGTATAAATCCCTTATAGCCTCATTGTTCTACATCCAAAAGCTCTCTATCACTGATTTCATTATCCTGTTGACATTTTTACTTATTGTCTGGAAGTATGAATTGTCTAAGAAGTCTTAAGGTGTGTAGGTTTTCTGATTACTGATATACAACTGTGTACAATTCTTTTTAGTGAAATTTTTTCTGCCTGTATTTACACATTAAAATTATTATCATAGATAAAGTGAGTTTATTTAAATTGGCCCAAGCAGGATTATAACGAAGACTAACAAAGTGAAACTAAATCTAGGTTATATATTAAGTAATCACAAAATATATCATATCTCATACTCTCCCCAGTGGAAGAAGTAGAAGTCCTTCATATGAACAAATTGTAGTGCCTGGAAGGTTTTCTTTAAAGGGAAGTCCTATGACAAGTCAACATGGTTTCTTCACTAATATTTATAATTTACAATGCAGCACTGTCTTGTAACAGCATGCACACCTTTGGACTCTAGTTTGAGACATCAATTCCACCTCTACAAATGTATAGGTGTGGTTTTATAATACGTACCAGCAAGTGTAGCATGAAGTGGTGAAGCTTGTTGTAAAGACAATCATAGGAATCCACAAAGATTCATAAAGGGTAGAACATGGGCACTTATCTGCATATACGTTACCATGGGTGATGTGTTAGCAGTACCACTGATTTTCAACAAAATTCATCATTAAGAATTTCATTCATATATTGTGAGAAGTATAAACAAATGTCACTGTTTGTGAGCATCTATGATGCTTGAAATTAAATTCTCCATATGGCATTCCTGATTTTTTCAAGGACAAGAAGTTGACTGTGATTCCAGGAGTATGTAGAAAATAATTTTATAAATACCTTTATACTTGAACATTCTTTTAAATTTATTGTTATTGTTGTGATATTTTCTATTGCAGTATTTGAGGAAGGTCATATCATGTAAATCTGTTATAAAAAATACTCTGTGCAAATGAAGGCTAAAATAAGAAGGGATTTTTTTATTATTATTATATTCCAAATAAAAATAGGGTTGATTTGCAACAATTTTGAAAGCACAGAGTTTTCAAGTCAGGTCTTAAAATAATTATAGTCTATCTGGCATCATATGAACAGCCAAGATAGGCCCTCATACTGCACAGGAGAAAAATGACAAAACTAATCAATCACCTGTTGCATGTGGAGAAGACATCACGGATACGACTAAAACATTCAGATTACATAGCTACCAGCTAAACACAATTCTAGTAATTAATATAAGTGTCTAAAGTAGTATCCAAAAGAGCAATAAACAAGACTGTGTTCTGATATATTGCAGCACCCAGGGTAGTGTCTTTTTGACAGCAAGGAGTCTTAGTCATTTGAAGAACAGCAAGGGTGAGTATGTAGAATAAGTCCTCCACTTTGCAAAATAAATAAGATAACATGAGTTTTGATATATATTTTCTGTTAAATAGCTCATACCTCTACTTGGCTGTAAACCAATGGAAAACTCTTGGAGAGGCAATTCTTCTAAGATGCAGTTCCTCTTTGTAGAGAATTTACACCACTAAAATTTCCGATACAGGTGAAATCACAGTACCAGAAAAAGCACTGGTAGATTCACCATATTTATGACAGGAATGAACTCTTAGCTTTGCCAATTCTTCTCCTACTGTGTTGGCTATCAGTGGTGTCCTGAAGATTTTTTTTTTTTTTAACAAGTCACTCTTTAGACTTTTGTTGTGTAATGAAATGTAAAGAGGTTCACTGCTGTTGAGGAATACATTCAGTGCAGGTAGCCTGGGGTGCAGCTGCAGGCTGAGCTCTGGGTGGGAGCCCCAGGCAAGGGGCCGTGAAGTGCCCACCCTCTGCAGAACAAAGGCCCCGTGGACCTGGGGCCCAGGTCGGAGACACAGCAGGAACTGAGCACTCTGGACCTTCCTGTACTTAGACTGGGAGGGTATAAAAGCTGGGGGTTTCCTTTGTTTGGGGTCCTCCTCAGAGGCACCAGCTTGAGCTGATATTTTCTTATTGTTATTGCACCAAGATTAAATTATTTTAAGGATTGCGACATCTGAGACTCTGCTATGTGAAATCTAGGGACTAAGGAAACCTGGTCTGCCTGTGAATGTGGGGTGTGTAGGTAGCAAAGCAGGGCACCTGTCAGCTTGCTGAAGCCACCCACTCCGAAAGGGCTGCAGTCCCAGCCTAGGCAGTGAAGATGTGACTGCCAGATTGGCTCCTGGATGGTCAGACAGGGAAGTGTTCCTAAAAATACTCACAGAAGTGAAGTGCCTTATTTTAGGCACAACAAAGATTAAGAGAATCACCATATATGTACTGGAGACCATTATACCTAGCTGATAATATATTTAGTGTACTAGAGGAAGCACTTTGAAGGGCACAGCCACAGTTAATCTAGGGTTTGCTGTATATTCTGCAGTGCTCTTCATTTACATAAAAAACTACTGTGCTTGAAATTCCTCGTATTTGTCATGTTTATTTAGGATTTAGTTCTGAACTATTTGCATGTATAACTTTAAGCTTCTTTCTATTCTAGCATATGGACAATGCAGTATCTCATAGCTCTGTGCAGCACAGCTCAGTACTTGGCTTAGTAATTCACATCCCACTTTTAAAACTTCCCATAAACTTGACTGAAATATACCACAGAAAAACAAAGTAGGCCATCGCTTACTACTGTGGGTAATCCCATCATCTTCAATGAAACTTTTCATACAGATAAAAGTAGCATTTCCTGGGCTGGTCTCATGACAAACCATAAAATCTTAAATTTTATCTAATCTTAAAGCCTTAAAGATGAAAAGGGCAACATAAGTGAGAACAGTTAATGCTACTTTATCATCACCACATTCTCATGATCAGGGGTTTGTTTATGTCTGTGTGTATTACACACAGTTACATGCATGTGTATGCCCCTTTTATCTTTAAGAAATGCTCAATTATATTAGGAATTAGAGAAAGAAGACATGCCAAGTTTTCCTACAAATAGGCAAGATGAGAAATACTAGATTTCCTAGTTCCTAAAGTAGCAATTGTTGAAAGGAAACAACTGCCTTAGCTTTGAAAATAACTCAAAAGCCAAAGTGATCAAGATAATTTATTGTCTCTTCCAATCTTCCTACTCACTCTGGCAAAGTATATTTGGCAGAGAACTTCTATGCTAACCACATAAATACTGGGAATGGAATTACATTCACAGTTGTACCAGTCACTGCAAATCAACGGGGAAAAATGCTTTGTGTAAACACAGTAAATCTCAACACATTGTCCTCCATTTCCACTCTTCTTTTACTTTATTAGAAGTGGAGAATGTGAAAGATGTCTAGTGAATCAGAGTTTGAGTGAGTTCTGTAAGCAAGAATGGTGAACTAGCAAAAGAAACTAAAAGCACTTGGTGCTAGTTTTTCTGAAGACTTTTTCATGTGCTTCACAGATATTTCTGGAACAGAAAGATCTATAAATTATTACTATGCAATATGATCTGTATGATAAAAATATGACATTTAAAGATAAAGATTAAGAATAAAATAAAAAAAAAAAATTTCAAAGGGCTCAAACAATGAAAATTACAGTTTCTTTTCAGAGCAAATGCTTAGAATTTGACTGGTTTTAATTTTAGGGATACAAAAGTTGGCTTTATGCATGATGCATTAAATCCAAGCCTCAAAATAATATTTTTTCTCAGCAAAGTTGTTACACATCCCTTTTATTTTATTTTCACTCTACTGATTTAAACTTCCTTTAGTTTGATTTCTCCGTATTTTACTAATACATAAAAAGAGATCACTACTAGGCAAAGTATCAATCATATGAACAACATTTCATGTAGTACCTTACTTTCTTACATCAAGGTTTTGGTGATGTGCTATATTAACTACTGTACCATGTTAATAAAGGTAAAAGAGTTATGGAGACCTCACCAGTTGTCATTACAATATCAAATTATGAAGATGTGACATGATATCTCCTGGAGAAGAAAAAGGAATGATGTTCCTTCCAAAATACAATATTATTTTAGCAAGAGTCGCCTTCAAAATCACACACCAAGATATGCCTTGAATTTCTCGACTGTGCTACCTGACTTAGCACACCTAAATGCCTGAGTATTTGGATAGGAGAAAATATTGCTAAGCTCGCTTTTTCTGCTGTGCTCTGGAAAACCTGTGGAAGCCTTTAACGAGGTCTCCTTTTCCTCCTGGTTAGGAAAAGGAGGAGGAGGCAGCTCTCCTTCCTGCAGAAGAGCCAGTCCCACTGATGGTTTCTCTTCCCTTCTGAAAAGGCAGTGAGTGGGTCTCATCTCTTTTCTCTCCTGGTCTTTTTGTGTCCCCTGCTAGATGAGAAAAAAAAAAATAAAGCCAAATAATGGCACTATATTTTGGACATTTTTCATTCTATTCAGAGGATAATGTTAACCCAAAGACTGGGAAAAAAAATTTGGAGAACTATATATTTCCTAGCCACACTTTTCCAGCTGTTGTCTTTCTTGCTTGAGTTGCATTTTTCATCACTCAGTGGAAAAGCAGAGAGTTGGGAAGCTGGAAGAAAAAAGGAAGGATGCATTTGCTGTTAACCAAGAGGAGACAAAAAAAAAGGGAGTCCTATTCTGGTCATGCAGAAAGTGATATACATTGCTACAGGAGTGACTATTTGTTCAAGACTGCTAATTCCTTCTCCCTTTCAGCTGATAGGATTGATTTTTTCAAAGCCAAATCACTGTTGTGTTGCCAGATCAGTAAGCAAGCCTTAGATGCTTTGTAATAGCTATTTGCATTTGTAGCAAAACAGGCCTGCTAAGCACGGGGATCTGTCAAGACTAGTCCTGTAATGTGGAGGTCACTTTTATTGTTTTCCAATAATTTTTACTTTTATGTGTATAAAGAAAAAGAAGTTGGAAATCTCTAATTAAAATATTAGGTACTATTCCAACCTCTCTATATCAATAGTAACACATTAATGTTTCAAAAAGTCAAGCAAGAAAGATAAGCATCTTCACTCAATATAACATGAGCTATTCTTTGATAAAAAGCTGCAATTTTTCATGTAGTCTGGTCACTATTATCACAATTGCTGAATCTCCATTTCTTACCATGTTTCATGGGTTTTTTTACTCCCACATTATGGTGAATGTTGACTTATATCTGTGTTTGATTCAATTTAAATACTTTAAACTCATTTCAGCATATGTTGCCCATGGAATGTGTGCTTATGGTTTGTTGCTGGAATAGGAAGTCATTTCCCTCGGGCCACTTTTACTTGTAAGGTTGATTTCCTCCATGGTCAAATAGCTTTGGCAGTAACAGGGGTTAGCATTAACATCATTTATTTTTTTTATTCTTTTGAAGTTCCAATGCATCCCATATAGAACTTAATCAAGAGGTTTAGCACCACAAGAGAGCAACGCCATGTAATCACCCAGCAGACTTATAGATTTGAAAATGCTAAATGTCACAGATATTTTCAGAACATAGGGTCCTACAGTGCCCGTTGTGTGTTCCACATTGATGTTTCAACAGCAGAAGCAGCGCTCTCCCATTGCAGTAGGCATTTGCTGATTTACCTGGAGCTTCTCATGACACCCCTCATCAGTGAGGAATAGCGAGCAACCCCAGCACTGGTTTCATTGCCACACTTGCTGTGTTGCCCATGAAACAGAGCACTCCACCTGGAAGGGGAAATGCCTGCCATGTGAAAACTACATAGAATCCTGATAGCCATGTATGACCACATCTGCTGGTCCAATGTCACAACTCCCTGGTATCTTCAGGATGGTAAAAACCCCACTTTCATGAGCAATTTGATGATAATTTCCAATACTACAGGCTTTTATCACACACTGCAGTTAGTCCAGAGTAGTTTCAGCTGTCTGGAAAGAAGAGAGCAGATGTGGCATTTCAGAAGCAATCTCTTAGCCACAGAGCAGGAATAGAAGAAAGGAAAAAGAAATTTAAACCAGAGTGACTTTCAAATACTTTTTTCCTGTCACTAGAAGCAGTCTGTGTGCCTCTTTCTGAAACAATTGCTAGAATTTCAGTGCAGTCTTGCAAATTTAAACAGAAATTTGCATCCGGCAAACACAGTATGACTAATTTTATAAACTCAACTGGAGACAACTCTCATTAGAGAAAGCGTCTATTAATATCAGATTGGTGATTTGTGTACCTGTTTAGGGGGCATAGTGGCAGAATCTGAAAGCACTCCATTAGTCCTCAGAGATACGATAATCAAACCGGGTGCAGGATGTGTACTGTTACACACAGTAATCACGCTGGCCTGTGAAAAATAGCCAGGTACAGTGATATATATATTCCTTGTTCCCTTTCCCAGAAGCAAACTAAGTTATGAGGTTAACGTAACAAGCAGAAAAGGTGTACTGTGACCTTTCAATACAACTGTTTCACAAGGAACTATTTGTTAACTGCCACTGGGATTGAGTGCTCCAGAGCGTGTTAAGCCTTGCCAGCCCACTAGATTCACTTCTGTGGATCAGAGGCTGAACATGACAAATATGCCTATCAATGTATTCCTTGGAGCTACATGTGTTTCTGTATTTTCAGGATCAGCAACCTTGTTAAGAAAGAAGTTATGGGAACTATGTATACGTGGTTTTGTAACAAACTATTGTTGCAATATAAGGTTGAATGTTTCATTTATGTATTCATTTTGGTGAGAAGCGAGGACAATTTATATTTTAAACAGCTTGGCTATAAATATACCATTATGCCAAGATAAATGGTTAAAACAGTGGTTATAAATTTTGTTTTGGCATTGCAGTAAATTGTGTATTTTCCTTCCTGAATGTATGTGTGAATTAGCATTTTTATGTATTCATAATGTGACCTTTATGTTTTAAACTTTCTTTAGGAAATAGTCCTCCTGGAATCTGTTTAGATTTCACTAAGTCCTTACTGAGATGTGAATAAGTGAGGTCTGTGGCATCTGTCCTCTAATATTTAATCCCGTAGTTTGTGCAATCCTAGAAATCCTTCAAAATTTTCTGTCAGTGCTTGACTTAAAATTAAAAAAAAAAAATATATCTTCGGGAGGGAGTAAGAGGTGAATCCAACAAAAATACTGATTTTTTTTCCCTTTTTTCCTTTTCCAAGTCAATTTGGCAGTGAGGTGTTCAGATGTACAAATGCTTGAGTCCTCTTTTGTTTGTCTTCCATTGGTGGGTGTGTATGGAGCAAATCCAAGGCCTTTTACATGACCCTACATGAAAGCACTCAGAAAGTGCACTTTTCACGGAATATTTACTGATGAAAACAGGTTACTGTACTGGACATTAATTTCCTTACTGGATGCCATAAATCTGTCACAGAAATATAACTGGGCTCACATTTATCTTTAGTGGTCTTACATTAGACATTTTAATAAAAATAATAGAATTTCAACTGAGCCTTATTTCAGCATCTGTCAAGAAACCAAGTGGGAAGCAAACGAATACAAAGACTTGTTGTGTCATTGGGTTTTTAAAAAAAATTACTTGAAATTCTTCACTATACTAAAAAAGGGTGTGTTATGAATATTGTTATCTGTTTTACATGTGGAATGCATTTGAAAGGTCATGTGTTACTGATGAGATCATTGTTTATAATTAAGAAATATTTGACAAACTGTGAACAAATACTTATTTATTTTCAGAATATTAGCTAAAACATTAATTATTTTCACCTATTAGAGCATCCTAATGAGGAACTAATATTAATTCATCTAACAAAGTTCACTTTTGAGACACTCACCAAGTTAATTACTAGACTCCCTTCATTAACATTTCAAATCTCATTAAAATGTAAATGGGAATTTTTTTTTGCATATTAGAGGGTATTTATTGGCATTCATCATAGTAAGTACTTTGGTCTTCATTAATTATAAAAAATATAATAAATAGTCATTTACTTTTGTGAAAACATCTGGTTAAAGGTTGTTGTACTTATGCTTTTTAGCATTGCAATCAAAATGGATGATTCTTTGCATAGACACAATTAATTCTCAGCACTGCACTAGGTGGTGTGAAAGGAGGAGACTGTAAAACGGGTTCTTATTCGTCACGCAGCTGTGTATTTGCAAGGGAAGTACCTGGAAGTAAAGGACTTTTTCTAACCAAAAATATTCTATTCTACATATTTCCTCCCACAATTTAGATGAGCAAGGTTATCATAGGCCCTGATGTCACCAGGCTCTGATGTGCACATTTTCCTTGTAAAAAAGCAGTTCAGAAAATAAGAAAAAAAAAAAAATCAGATCTATTCAAGTGGTGTCATACAGATGCCCTTTACACCATTCCTCTCCTCCCTCCTTGCCCCCACCTCCCCACCAAAGTTATTAAATAATGGTGAGCAACTATTTAATCTCTACTATATATTTGTAGGTCTTTCTTGTTTTTGAGACTTCCATGGTTGGGAGCATAGGGCCACAGAGTGGCCAGGACTAGGTAAGGGCCAAGTGTAGCTAAAGGCCATAGGCACTAGAGATTATCTGGGTTCTGGAGGTAAACTGGGAAACAGAACACAGTCACCAGCTCCCATAGTTTGGACACACGGAGTCTCTTTTTGCGGATTCTGGTCCTGGCTGTAGGTATTTTACTGGCCACCTATTTGACAAGCTATTAAAGGAATTCTATGTCAATTTTTCAGTCTTGATCAGGTCATTTGAGATTTGATTTGCATGTTAAAACTTAACGGGATTCTAAAAGAAACTGTTTTCTGCTATCATTTTAATACAATAAAGAAACAGGATTTATGTATAATATATAATGCTTGACCTTCTCATATATTACCATTTTTGCAAATATCAGATAATTCTGTATCAAAGTAAACCATATTAATATGGAGATGAAGGAAGAAGAAGATAAACAAAAACAATGAACTGAGACACCAAAAGTATTAAGAAAGGGGTTTATGTACATAAGATACTGCAACCAGTTTTATGCCTATGATAATTACTGAGGTATCAACTTGAGAACCAAAGCACCTCTGGTAGGACTGGTTAAAATGATATTTCAGTTAGTGGCTCAGAGTGCATGGCACTCAGTCGCTAAGGGACCTACCACAATTTCAACAATATATTGAAGATTCCCTCCCCTGAAGGAAGACTTGTTAGAGGAAAGGCATGAAGCTGATAATGAATTCCCCAAAGTACCTGTAGTAAAGAGATTTCACATCTTTCAAAGAATCCCACTGGTGCTCTCTCACTTGTTCTTGTCAGGAAAAGTCCCTAACTTCTCTAAGGGAGTTTGGGAGTTGACTTAGAGGGGGATGCTATGTTTGCAACTGAAAGGAATGGAGCAGAGAAAAATTTGTTTTTCCACTAAAGCCAAGTTTTCACCACTTACTCTTGTTCTGCAGTAATCCTTTCTTTTCTTATAACTTCGCCTAAGTACAAAATACTTTGGTTGCCTGTACCTAGATTTGGTGAAATATTTTTATTTGACATAAATTGAATGGCTATTCCAGCCTGCGAAAATAAGGAAACTGAGTACACAATCAAGAAAGTTATCAAAATCATGCCATTAGTTTTGGTAATGAAGTTAAAGATCAGTTCGCTTCTTCTTTAGCTTGATCTCTGTCTCCTTGTGCCAGACAGCTGCTCACAGTAAATGGCAACAATCTCTATAAAGTGACACAAATTTTGCAATGACCACACCATTTTCATGTGTGAGCCTTCCAAGCAGATCAAATCTGGTGTGACTAAATATGGCTCTTGAAAAAGCATTATGTGGACTTGCTTGAGGAAACATTAGCCCAGGAAATTCAGAGTTCCCCAGTCTGCCTGCAGAGCAGTGTCTTACAACTTAGTATGCATCTTCTATCCATGATGTACTCTTTCCAGATTCTTTGTTCCCTTTTCTACACTGAATAATTGAGACTTTTTTCTTGTCTTCAAAACAAATCTTCTCCATAATTTTAAAGATAAGATGTGCAAGTGTTTTTTGCTTCTCCATTACTCAGTTTGGTATAAATCCCAAGGGTATGTATCTGTAAGTATATAAAGCAGTATGTTAGATTGAAGAAAACATTTCTTTACAGATTACTAGAATATATTTTTTTCAGTACACGGGAAATAGTGGTGATGATTTAATCTGCTTGAAACATAGTCTTTTAAAAATTCTTGGTTAAGAGAAATTTTGGAAAACAGATTGGCAACAAAATTCCTGCCTCCAGTTTATAGAAAAAATCTATTGGGTTTTTGGGGGTGGGTTTTGTTTGTTTGATTTTTTGGGGTTTTTTAAATTAATGTGTGGTGAATGGCTAATTAGGCTATCAAAACCTGCCTAGGAAATGCTGTTTAGAAGGATATGTAGAGTGATTCCCAGACCTTAAGCCTAGCACAGGCTTCCGAGGCTCAAGCTCCCAGTTTCTAGAGCAAAGAGCCTGAACATCCTGATACCTTTGGTTCTTGTGACTCTGTAGGTGATTCCAACTGTGACAAGGCTGAGAGACAATACTGCTGTAGCTGGTGGCATTGGGTTTGTATGGTGGTTGCTCTAAGATAAAAGCAAAGGTCTCTCCACTCAAAGGAAGCACAACAGGAGGGCTGCCCAGAAATGAGTGATGTCCATGCTCCCAGTGTAGTGGGTTTGGTTCGCCAACTGGGCAGAAATACCAATTTAGTGTTGTGGTTTGATCACATCTATTTCACTCTGTGAGATAAGGATGAGAAGAAATGCAAAGCAGGCCTAAAACTTTAAAGAATATAAAGAAGTTTATTACTAACAGAGTTAAAAGTAACAAGAAATAAAAAAAAAGTTAAAGCAAAACCCTCTTCTCTCCAGCACTCTCCAAGCAAAAACTCCTTCCCCCCCCCTTCCTTTTCTCCCTCCAGCACTCCCCCCTCCTTTTACCACCTCCCACAAAAGGTAACAATTTTGGTCAGTGTTACAGTCTTTAAAAGTCTCTTTCTTATGCTTAGGGAAAAAAGGTTCCTTCTACTGATGCCGTGGACATTTCTTCACAAACTCAGTAGTCCGCCCGGAAACTATCTACTGAAGTGAAATATCTCTCCCATGACAATTCCACAGTATATTCATACTGCAATCATGGGCCATCACATGGGTTTACAAGTCCTTTTAAAGATTAATTCTTCCAGCCCAAACACAAAGGTTCTCTGCTTCCAGTCTCTTTTAAACATGAATTATTCCAGCTTAAACACAAGGGCTTTTCTGCTTCTTCACAAACCTCTAAAAGCTGCTTCATGACTACACGGCCTGGCATAGGCCTTCTCTTACATCTTCACAAGCTGCAACATAAATTCTCACAGGCATGGATTTTCATCTCCCCATACTTTAAAATGATTTAAAGAGTTCAGTCCTCCGCAGCTGCTAGAAGGGGTTTTAATATTGGCGCCGGAACGCACACACCCTTTTCTCCCGCCGCCATCTCAGTGTCGTCTCACGTGCCTTTCTCTTTCTCCCTGACTGTGCAGCCTCCATGTTCTTCTCCCTCACGTCTTTCCCCATGGGCTGCGCTGCTGTTCAGTTCGGTGCGAGCTGTGCAGGCTGGAAAAGGAGGCTCCGCTGGTCCCGCTGGGTCTGCGCGGGCTGCAGGAGGGGGGAGAGAAGAGGCTCCCCCGGGTTGCTTGAAGGGGGAGGGGAGGCCCCTCCTGATTCAGAAGCCGAGCCGGATGAATTCGGCTATGGGGCAGTCCATGGGTAGTTTAGCTGCTCGCAGCTCTGAGGGAAGGGAGAGGGGTGGGGAGAGGAGGGGAGGGGCAGGAAGAAGCCCGGGCCAGGCCCAGGCCGGGCCCAGAGGCCGCCCATGGCTCGGAGGCCCCCCTTCTCCCTCAGGAGACCGGGAACAAGAGAGAAACTTTTCGCCCTTGCACGGGGTTTAAATATGCAAAATTCACAAAAGTGCCTTGGCATAAAAGCTTGTCAATCAACTCAGTTTCAACCCATGACACTCAGGCACAATTTAAATTGGAAATATTTGAAATGCAATATTTTTTTCTTACAATAAAGTGACGTCTTTTATAGCAATTGTTTTTTCTGAAAGTTTCCATCTGTGCAGACAGTCAGCAGTGCAGTGTTCAGATGGCACAGTGCAGTCAGTTAGTAGCTGATGGAGAAAGAAGAAATTGTGAAGAGCTGCTATAGAGAGGCTGTCAGAGACTGTTTTCTATGACTGGGGAACAGAGTAACATCTCCTATTTGTTCTGGTTTTAATTTTCTTTCTTTTCATCTTCAGTAAAATTTCTGAAAAATTGGTAGTTCTTTCTGATTTCTTTCTGAATTTTTGGTGGAGATCCAAACTAGTTTTGTTTCACATTTTGATGTGAAACCCTTAGATATAGAATTTGATTTTGGAATTTGGCCTGCTAATAGATCTGAAAGCAGCCTTGTCCTTCCACAATTGCTCTTGTTAATTTGTAGAAAAACAAAGGCTAAGCTTCATTCTGCAGCTCATAGATGAGGGAAACAGCAATTTTTGGCCCTATGCAATCCCCATTCTACCATCTTCTGTAAAATAGGCAAAGAAGGATAAGACAATCAATGTTGCATCACTACTAAGACTGAGAATCAAAATATCTGCCTTGAATTTCCAGCACTGTTACTGATCTGCAGTGGGAATTGGTGATCCTTTCCATTAAGGGCATCCAGCACGTTTGGAGTTTGACTGCCTTTGTGCATTTGTCAGCAGTTCCTGCTTCTGCCCAGCAATGGGCTGCTACACATAGCAACAACATCTTTCTCTGAGGCTTAGGCAGAGTTTTCCTCTTTGCTTTTTGATTAGAGGGCTTTTATGGCTCCTGAGCTTCCTCTGGGACACAACTCCCAGCACAGAGCTGTACTTTGGAGTCCATGACAGAATTCTTGATTTTAAAACAAATGTGATTTCCCTCTAGTCAAACTTTTCAATATCCTGACAGAGTCCAAGGATGTTAAAATAAAACATAGCAGAAGGAGAGTAAACTGCTGTATTCAGACAAGCAGGCTCTAGTGTAAAGCCAAAACCAAAGTACTAAGCATTCTCCTATCCTAATAAGAATTGTATCAGGTAATACAAAAGAAATAACAAGTGGAAAAATTTAAAGCTACGTTTTGAATGCCTACTTCTAAAAGGTCCTTTGCTATAAAGAAAATAAATGCTAGCATTTTTTAGAAGCAGCTGAAACATGTTTTCTAATCAGCTCATAAAGAAAGAAAGTCATGAGATGAAATTAGCTTATAGCTTTGGTTATGTTGGTCTATATCATGTACAGTATACACAAATGAGGTTTTTTTGTTGTTTTTAAAAGAAGGTATGGTTACTTTTCCATCTGTCTGTCCTTGTTAATATGACAAGTGTTGACAATCATCAGAAAATACAGAAAATAGTAGGTAGCATAGTTATAAACAAGAACAAACCATGAACTTTTATTCCTTAAAGCATTCTGCATTTAATGGATCTAAGCGAGTTTCATTTTAAAGTACATTTTAGATGTTGACACCACTTATTATAGCAGCTGGTTCTTTGTCAAATTGGATGATATTCAAAACAGGATTTTGTTGTTCTTTTTCTTGCCATCTGTTGCTGTTATAGACATTTTTCAAGAAATAGTTTCTAAATGAATTAGGTCATATTGTAAATGTGTTCTTTTTATGAAATGTTTAAAATTAAAAGCGTAAGGAAAATTATGGTGTAACTTAATTTTATAGTATAATTTAATTCCTATACAAATTTTCTATCCAAAAAAATGAACAACAAACATTTCTTTTCAGATACATGCTGAACTGGTACAGCTTGTGACTCAATCTCATAAGAAATCTGATTACTTACAAACTTGTAATTCAGTTTGCTATTTGAACCCCAAGCAAATTATATAAAAGTTAAAATTATGTGCTGAAAAATTATAGAAGAAAAACAAAAGGAAAATATGATCCTGAAATCTGCTTCTGTTATACAACCGGAATCTTATTTCACACGTGTGCTTCAGCCTCATTGAACAAAGTAGATAAATTTCTTTGGATCCTGAGCTCAACAAATCTTACCAGCATATGTGTTTCTAAGCATGCAAGTAGCTTGTTTTACCTCACTCTACCTGACTTGAATTCCTACATAATTTAATTATTTTGAGGTTCAACTATTAAATTATACTGGAGAGGAGAATTACACAAGCAGAAAATTAGAGGTTTTTGTATCTTTCTCTATCACAGCTAAGCATTTTTTCAAAAGGAGAGATAGGATGAGTCTGGATATTTAGCGTCTGACCAAATATACTTATTTCATCTTCAGAGAGTACCCTGAGACTTAAATGAAGCGCAAAGATGCAGAAAATGTATGTGAACCTGTTGTTAAATACACTGTCATACTGCATAAATAAAGAAAGAGCCACAATCAAATATGTGCTTTCTAGTTTTTAAACACTTGTCATTGCACTTTAAACATAATTTTACAGTAACATTTGCAATATATACCGAAGGAGATAATATGTCTGAGCTGGAACCATCTTCTTGGAACAATGTTCACATTGTGTGCATGACCTGGGTCAGTACCCAGGGCTGTATTTGCAATGCTTTCTGCATACAAAGAAATAAGAGGCATGTGGCAAAGCCCCTATGAGTTGCAACTCATTTATAACACCTCATAAATGTGATAAATGCCATTAATGTACTCTCAAAAAGCTATGTATGTTCCAGATGTTGATCAATGGTTGGCAACTAATTGTTTTTTTAGCAAACAGCTGACTGAGGGCAGAGATTCACACAACGGGCACACCTATGTAGAAGATGGAATATGTTGTGAATGCAAAAGGACCAGCCTGGTCAATTGCTCCTTTAGCCAGTATTTCCAGCCATGTTCCACTTAGTTAAACTACTGCTTCTGTAGCAGTAACTAACATTTCTTACCAATAAGTACATATTAATTATCATAGTCCTTACACAAGCATGGGCAGGCAACATCCTTCTGATTTCTGGCTAATGGTTAATTTAAAGATGGGGGTTGTTTTTCTCCTGCTTAAATAATTATTTGACAACTGATGAAGTGTCAGATGAGTAAATTATTGTAGTAAGCCTGGCAGTATCTAAAAGTGAAGGAAGATGGTTGGCAAACTGCTGACTCCTAGCAGCATCAACTCCGAACACCAGAACATGAATACCTTAGACTCAGTTGCAAAGCCTATGTTCATTGGTTACAGCCTGGACCCAAAAGTATTCATTGAAGTCTTGTTCTACTAAGCAAAAATTTTGGAAATGCAAAATCGAGAGACCTGGATCCTACTATTCAGATTTCACGTGAAGACAGGTAAGCACTTAAACCTTGAGATTTGAACTCCAAACAATCTAAAATGAAGAGTGTGTTGGGTCAGGCTCAGTCTCTTGCTCCCCAAACATCCCCCTCACATAATTTCTGCCATACATTGGTAAAACTGCAACTTCAAAGTGCTTTGTTGTTTTTTACTCCCATTTCTCCTGATGGAACACTGCTACAGGAATTTATTACTCTTGTGTCTTTAAATCATGTTCCAATTATCAGCCTAAATTCCTCATGGCCAATTTATTCCCATTTGAGCTGTATCAATGTTGTTCTTCAACTTAAATAGTTCTCTCTCCCTGGAGTTTTATTGCCCCAATCTATTTATTAGATTTAGTCTCTTTAGTCTTTGTGTTGCTTGCTGATTTTCATTACTATAGCTTCCTTATTCCCTGATGATCTTACTAGCTTTTCTCTGTATCCTTACAGATGTTTGATGTTTTTTTTTGCTAATAAATGATCATCACTATATACAAAAAACATATCAGCCTATATTCAGAGGTCTGCAGGTGACACACAGAACAGTCCTAATTAGCAGTTCTAATTTGAACAGTAACATGAGAACTCAGCTCTCTATGTGTTTATACTGATAATATAGCAAATATTTTAAGAGCTAGAGATAGTATGTCAGTTCACAACAATTTGGGTTTTGGATGTATGCACCAGTTCATATTAATTTTTAAGGCTATCTTGAAAAATGGCATACTCTCTTGTTAGGCTTGAAACACAACTGATTCACTACTGGATAGTTTTACATATATGATATATATATAAGTGAAATACAAATAAAAACACACATATATATATTTTCTACATATAGTGAGAATTGCACTATTTCAGATTTATAATTACCCTATTGCTAAGGATTTTTTATGGGTTTTCCTCATTCACTGACACTTGCAATTGATGAGCTTAACAATGTTTCTTGTTTGTCCACATGTGCACAACCTTCCACATAATAACATCGAATTTTGCTGGATTTGGCAGTGCAGGGTTAATGGTTAGACGCGATGATCTTAAAGGTCTTTTCTAACCTATGGGATTCTGTTATTCTCTGAATCTCATCCCGTCTATATTACTTCAGTCTTCAAGGTCATCTAGTTCTGTCTGTGTGGTTTTCTCATCCCTTTTCCCACTGGAGAGGACATTACAGCCTTTCGTTGTCAGCACATTTTATTAGTCTGATTCTTTTTCTGTGTCATGGCCAATAATAAAAAATACTAAAAATGATAAATTTCAAGCCTTAAACTTAAGAAACTGTCCTGGTCACCTCCTGTCAGCCAGCCAGTTCTCCTTTCACCACAATCTGGCTCCCTAGCTACTTCTGTATTTTAGAACTTTTTCTAATCCCTAATTTAGAAAATAATATCCCACGAGGAGCCATATCAGGTAATTTTCTGAAGTCCAGGTAGGTTAGTTATATTACATTTCCCTTGTTACTGTATTGTCTGCTGGGAGTCGATAGCATATTGGCAGTGTAGTCCTTGCATGCACCCTCATGCTGCTCATGGGAGTGAAGGCATTTTCATCATCCATATTAGATGTCCTTTTGCTTTCTTAATAACTCTTGCTGTTATAAGTGTCTGGAGTTTTGGGAAGGATTTCTTGTATTCTTGAAATATTCGGTAAACACTGCTCTTTACATAAAATTACCTTACCAGTTCAAAGCAATCAGATAAAAAATGATAACCAGGGGTAAAAAAAAAATATACAGGTTTAAAATCTTCATTTGATTTTTCAATGCTCAAGTATGTAGAGTTTCCAAGACTTCTGACCTAACTAAAGTGGAAAGTAAGCATTTTTCAGACAGAATTAATCTTTGTAAAAAACCTTTTTCTTTTCAGAAACCAGTTCTTTTATTTTAAGCTTTTAGAGTGCACACTGCCAATTTTGTTTCTTGGAACAGCTTTTCCATCTGCAATGAAAAGGCTGCCTATTATAAAATAGCTAGATTGTTCAGGGTTTGTGGGGGCTTTGGATTTTTTGGGGGGATGAGTTTTATTTTCAGGGGGATGAGGAGAGAGGTGTTGGGGTTTTGATTTTTTTTTTCTTTGTTCATTTTTTTTGTGGGGTTTTTGTTTGGTTGTTTTTCATTTGGTGCCTTTTTGGTTTGTTGGGTTTTGTTTTTTTAGGTTGGGTTTTTGGGTTTTTTTGGGGATGGGTGTTTTTTGGGTTTTTATTTTGGTGGTGTTGTTTTCTGGTTTGTTGTTTGTTTGTTTGTTTTTTTTTTTTTCCCTGAAATGTAATTCTTGTTTATTGGCATATTGTTTCATAACAAAATTCTGTTCACCCAGCAGACCTTTTCACCAGGTGAAAGCAAAATTATTATAGCTGTAAACCATTATGGATGCCATAAGGAGATATGCTTATGATATGCTGCCTTCTATCAAGGATTTTCCTCTTATGGGGCCTAACACCATTTTTAAGAGCAAATGAAATCTGTCATCTTTTTATTCTGTGGCTGAAGTGCACTAATAGCCACTGTAAACATTCTGGGCTAATGATTAAATGAAGCTGGGAAGATCCAGACCCACAGACAGAAGTGTGTAGAGAGAAGAAATATTTCAGGGCAACTGAGAGCAAAGGATGACTAATTTTCTGCACAGAATAAAAAAAAAAAAAAAAATAAAGTGAACAAAATAATATAAATATAGAACACAATCAAATAAGAAAAAAAGTGAACAAGTTCAATTATTTTGCTTGCTTTTTAACTCAAGTATGTAATTATTTTGATTTTTCATTCTTGAAAGTCTATTTGCTAAACTGTAAATGCAGTTATGTGCTGGATTTGCTTCTCTGGCTGCTTGAAGGACTCATGCACTGGTCTCCATGATGTGTCTGTTTAAACATCTGGGTGAACATTCACATCTGTGTGCTGTTGGAACATATGGTGATAGGTACACATCTGACGCTTCACAGCTGGTTTCATGTATTTTCTGCAATTGAAAAAACAGCTTCTCTCTTTTACTGCTTTTACTCTGACCTTCTAAGCACTGCCTATGGCCAGACACATGTTGAGACATCGGGATATGTTTAAGGGGAGTCATTCTGAATAACGTTCATTTATAATTTCTTATTCAACATTTCTCATCATACTCACCATGCCTTTTGATGGCCAGAAATGATGGTGATTGAGCTAGATCACAGGTCATTTCTGATACTGAATTTTCAGTGCCTGTGAAACAACAGATAGAAAAATGCCTTAAAGGATCAATCTTCTCTTAGCCAGACTGGTTGTTTGGCAAGTGCAGGTACATGTTTTTGATGTAACATGCCACTTTTCTGACTTTTCACTTCATATTTATGATACACAACACTATGCTTAATTGCTTCATAAAGAGCCTTGTCATAGTAAATCTTCTTAATATAAAATGCAATGCAATGTAGCATGTCTAGACACAGAAATGCAGAATACAAAACCCTAATATGCTACAACTTTGACATGATTAAGTACAACACTGATAGAAGCAGAGTATGTGAAATAGAATTAAAGATACTATTTATGAAAGACGTTCTTCAAGAAGTTTCATGGATCCAATATATGAGGATGTGAGTTCTTTGTTTCACGGAATTTTGGTACATACAACACTGGAATAGGAATCAGGAAATCTGACCTCCTGCCATGTCTTCCACAACATTGTTGGATAACAGTAGCAATATTTAGGGAGTGTATCCACTCTCTTGACTCTTAAGTTTTAACTATAGGTATTGAAGAATGTCCTCCAGCAGCTTCACTTTAACATCTGCATGAAAAGGGTTTAACAAATATATGATTATTGCATTTGTTACATTCCTAACTCCTGCAAACCTGAAGAATTGAAAGGGAATTCAATATTTTTCCTCAACTGCCTTGAACTTCTAATTTTTCAAAGTTCCAACAGAACAGGATCAATGTCATAACAATATGTATCAGACCTTGATGTAAGTTTAAAACAAATCAAAGACACATTATTTGGAAGAAAAGACAACCAGAAGAGAGTAGAGATATGTTTGATGTGGCAGGTGCATGAGTGGAGCACACTTTGGCTCTTTCTCCATAGGAAACAGGGTGGAGGTAGTTCAGAGAGCTATTCTGGATGCATCCCACAGTGACTGCCGACAGCTCCCAAACCAAAGTGAGTTCAGGGGCAAGTCCTCCCCTACCTACATAGTTGTAAGTGGGGACAAAGAAGTCAGAACTCCATTCAGGCTGCTGTTTGTAACCAGGTAAAGTGGACAGACATTTTACTCCTCTCATGCCTAGGAACAGCCTCCAAGCATCGTTCCTGTGTGATGACTTTTCCCATCTACTGCAGGGAGCTTTGCCTCTGCCAAGAGCTGGAAGAGAGCTCCTCCCACTGCTGCTGCTCCCAGGGCACATGGCAGGCTCTGTGTTCCCAGGCTGGATCGACCAGAATGAGGTGTCCTGAGGCAAAGGAGAAAAGTGAAAATTATGCCAGTTCCTCCTGCTTGTCTGTCTGCTTGGATACAGAAACGTATCTCATGTACAGTCTTCATTGAATCCCCATGGCAAAGGATATTGGATTGCTATGCTGCACAGGAAGCAGGACAAGGGGAAAGCTGTGATCCTGTCACAAATGTTTCTCTGGCTCAAATTTTTAAGTTAATATTTAAAAATCTAAAAATGTATAAAAATAAAAACAAATAAATGAAACCCCAAAGTACAGATACACACATACTCCTGCCTAGAAAAATAAAAGTTCTGTCATCTCTGTCAGGTGACAACAGACAATATCTCATTTCTTGTCAAATCTATCAGGTTAGCCAGGCAAGTATGTTTCCCTTAGGCCTTGTCTCTGTTGATTTCCTACTCAGCTCCTAATCATATGGAAAGATTCAAAGACGGGAGAGGATATTTTGAGGAAAGTGAAGCAGCTTTAAATTAATTCCCAGGTATATTATGTTCAGGTATATACTGGCCCTAAATTATACAATTGATTTATACATTTTAATTAAAAGTAATTGATATTACCATATATAAATGTTCCCAGAATATCTTGTCAACAATAGGCAGACACTGAACTGAATTTAGATTTCAAATGGAAATGAGTTTCACCCTAAGAACAGTAACACCTGTATAGCAAAATGTACTGTTCTTGATATGTTTGCAAACTGCTTCACGATGAGCATGGAGGGGAGAGGAAGAGGGGGAGGGTATGATCATCAAAGCTAAAACAGGAATCAGTCCTTGACTTCTGTGAGAAACCATAACCCCACTCTTAATAAAGATACATCCTTATTTTTTAGGCCTTTAGCAACCATTCATTACACAGCTTTGTGACATTACTGCATGCATGTCATGCATGGAGTAACTCATTAACATGAACTGGATTTAGCAAACCCTGTGTTATTATTTTTCAGCATTGAGTATTGCACTGGTTACCTTTTAACTACAGGGAGAAACACGCTTAATTGTGTTTTGGCCATTTTTGCATTATTTGTGGTATATCTGCTGCATGTGTTAATGACAATCACAAATGACCACCTGCCTTTTTCTGAGTAAGAATTAACAGTTTTCCTTATACAAAGAGATATAAATGTTGATTCTATTAAATAAATAGCAGACAGAGAATTGTTTTCCTTATACAAAGAGATATAAATGTTGATTCTATTAAATAAATAGCAGACAGCTTATAGAAAATTAGTAAAGACTACAAGAGAAAACATTTTAAAACATTTTTATAGCTCACGTTCAGCTAAGTCCCTTATTCAGGCATGGGTTTTAACTATACTGGTTATGCATCAAGTAATTGTTCTCTCATGCAATCTGACTTGACTACCTGTAGCTTTTCCTTGACCATTAGGAAATTTAGTTCTTCTCTTACACATTGCTTAAGAGATTCCTTCTTCAAGTACATGGGCTGAGCCTGGCAAAATATCTTTTTTAATGTGCAGGATTTAAATTTAATTTAAATTTTATCACTTAGAGATGGTCTAAGTCATTCTTGAGAGAGGCAGAGATCAGAAAGTGTATTTGCTCTCTCAGCTTTAAAATATTGTCTTTTAAATTCCATAATTCTCGAGACAAGAGTTAAAATTATGAAGACATATGTCAGCAAAAACTACCAAAGATTATTTCTTTCAGAAAACATAGCTTATCAAATCAAGTAAAAGTCAATGTTTCTGAGGCAAAAATACTTGTATTTTAATACAAATAGTTTTTGCGAACAAAACTCCATCAGCTTACAATTTTCTTCTGCATTAAAGGATAAATATTATTAGCTTATTTCTCTTAATATGTCCAGAAGGAAAATATTCATTTAGTTCGCCCAGATGGATTTGAGCAATTGTACTACACCAAATTAAGCTTGCTGTCTGCTTCAGACATGGTGCACAATGGATACATTATGATTTCATGCTCACAAAAAAAAACCATTTAAACTTAATTCCTCCCAAAATAGATCACAATAATGAAATATAGAAGCTGCTTTAACATTAAACATATACAAAAAAGCACTCAATCATATAATGTGCAGTTTGTTCTTGCCTTTTTTTTTCTTTTAGATCTCTTAATCTTCTGCCCAAATAGTTGCAGGGGAAAGGATGGGCAATATAGCGATTATTTATGCCTTCTACTAGGTAGGCACATTCTGTAACTCAGCATTCCTGAACTGCCACAGGTTGTTTCATTACAGAGTGTTCAGTAAGCATTTAAACCAAATTTTATTTACATCAGCTCAGCTAGTTGTAGTTTTTATACCATAGTAGGAAAGTTTCCATGGATGTAGAACAGAAATCTGCCATAACTAATACTTGCACTCTCAAAGACACCAAGGGGTAAGCATCTGTGTGATTAAAAAAAACCAAAACAACAAAACCAGCCAAATGGAAAAATGAAACATTACTCTACAAAGAAAGTAAAGGCAGAAAATGGTTCATTTACTCTCTTTCCATTTGCACAACAGTAATAAAAATGCCAAACAGACTGATTTTCAGGTAAACTCTATACTGCAGTAAAGTCAAGATTACAGGAAAAGATTTATTGATACAGCATATATTTCTTGCAATACTGCATTTTTACCTCTCTTTCAAGGATAGGCCTAGTCTTTGTTCAGTTTAGTTTTAACTGGATACTGCCATTTAATTTTTAATATTTATGGAATGATCTGCCTTTCTCTGAGATAGCAGCATAGAATTTGTATTTCAAAATTTTATGTATTAAACATTATTTCCAGAGTTGTTTAGACTTTATTGTTAGAAAAATTTCACACTGCTGAAGAGGAAAAAATACTGTTCCAGTGAATTGGTGACCTGATGCCTTATTTCATTTATATGTTCTAAAGCTTTTAGAGATCATTTACATAGTCTAAATCTGTTACAGATTCAAGTCCTCTTGAAGGCAGAACGTAGCAGAAAATGTCACTCCTTTTTGTTGTTGGTTTTTTCCTAGATAGATCTCAACTTCATCTCAACTAAAATTTGATTGGCAAATCTAAAAGGAAATAATTTCTTCTTAAACATGTCACAAAGCGAGACTTTTCCCTCAAAATGAAGTGAAAAGAAAAAAAAAAAAAATTAGGCAACACACCTCAAGCAAACCCTCCTGAAACCCAGAAAGCTCCTATAGGATAGTAAAAGTTGAAGCACATAAAAATTATTCGGCCAAAGACAGAGGGTGAAAGAGATATAGTAGCTCCTAAAAGTAGCCCTATGGAGGCATACAGTCAGTGAGAGAAGTGCTTAGGATCTCTGAATTGTTCCTCACAGGTGCTTCCCTCTCTATTGACCAATCCTAGGAAGACCATAAGTCTATGTTCTGAACCACTGTGTTTATACTAAATACCTTCTTTCAGGCATTGTGAGGCTTGGATCCTTGAGATGGTCTGAACTTGCTGCATCGTATCTGCCACATATCAGCTTTTTTGAAGTGTGAATTGATGGATTCTTCCATGTCAAATTATATTTTTTACAAAATTTTAATGCATATCACTCTGCCTAAGTCCAGACTGTGTCATTATTCACTTTGAGGAGTATCTGATTTCAATAGTCCAATTGAAATAAACAAAATCACATAGCTATTTTCAGAAGCTCGACTGCAGACAACTTTTAACTGTTATTATTGAGGAGCTGGAATAAATATTTTTAGATGGAAGCTCCTCACTATGTTTGTACATTTATTCTTTCACACTCTCCTTCATTCTAGCAACTGCTCATAGTGTTATAATACAACGTCATATTCAAGGACGTCCCTCTGGAAAGAGACAGGCCAATACTTCTGCCAGAATTGATGGTCCAGAAGTGACCATCCTGTTGAAGAGAAGCAGCTAAAAGGCGAACTGTTTGCTCATTTCCAACAACGGAAAGCCACAGTCCTGAACATTTGCAGAAATTGGGGAAATACCAGATCTATACTGAAAAAAGCCCTAAAGTTAGCAAATATTCTGATGAGTACATTCACATGAACACATGTAGTCTTAAGACAGCATGTATTGTGACATTAACATGTTTTACGTAATACTATGAATGAAGTGAATTATGATACAATACTGACCAATGGCCTATTCATGATAATAGGCATAAAAATGCCTAATCAAGGCACTAGTTTTGAAAATGTATTACATTTTTAACCATTGATTAATCTGCATTTTTTATGACACTGCTTTTTCTTTAAGTTAATCAAATAACAAAGTGCCTAACACAGGAAATTTTAACTTTTTAAAAAGCTCTTTGTTTTCCTTTGAATAATAACAGCATAGAAATTTGTCAGACATATAAAAAGTTGGCAGTTTTCCTAGAGATAAATCTCTAAACTGTAATTTTCTATTTTCATGGACCCTGACATCAGCATACATTCATGTTTTCATGTTGTCCTCTTACTGGAGGCAGACAGACAATTGAATTGCACAACGCAGACTCTCTTAATGTAGTAAGGTTATATAGTCAAGGAGAGAAATCATGATTAATTATAAAAAACTACACTATGTTCAAATCAAATTGAGTTATTTAATGGACAACTTTAGAGAAATGGATGCTATCCTATCATGCCACTCAGACATATTGAGTAGCTCAACAGAAAATGCTGTCTGCAAGCTTCAATTAATTTCCATTTTCAAATCCTCAGAGACACCAAAGAAAAAAAAAGTCTGACATGCAATTCACAGTACATCCAAGTACCAAGGACATTTGAGGGAATATAGGTAATATGGTGATGAAAAAACATTTTCATAATACATTTTGACATTCTAAATGAGTGCACGTTAAACAATTATTTTATATTTTCATTGGAATGAATTACGATTTTTGTGGTTTTTTTTTTTTTTTTTTTGTGGTGGGGATTGTGTTCAGCTTTTTGGGGGGTTTTTCCTGTTTGTTTTTTGTTGGTTTGTTTGCTTTTTGTTGTTTTGTTTGGTTGGTTTTTTGTTTGGGTTTTTTTTGGGTTTTTTTTTTGTTTCTTTGTTTTTTTTAAAAAAAATTTCTAATCTCCATTCAGTACAATTTGAGTACAGTAGCTCAAGCTTTACTTTATGATGTACCAGTGATATCCAGAGTTTTGGAACTGCTTCATGTTATTTTTTTTTTTTTCCCCCCAAAAGGAAGCACACTAAGCCAGAAGTGTCTCATCTCTAAGGCTACATTTTACTGGAACACAAAATAATACATTAGAGTAGAAAAACTGTTTAAGTAAGGAAACCCCAGATAAACTCTGTGAGCAGAACAGAACAAGTTGAAATGAATTTTAGTACTGGGAACTGTAACCTTGCAGGTTAAACTTTTCCACCAAACTCGATCTCGGTTCAGCAAAAAATATAGAGGTTCCATTGATCATTAAGACTCCATTGCCCCCTCCTATTAAAGAGAGCATAATTTTGGTTTCTAAAAAAGAAAACTGGTCATATGTTAGCTGATTTTTCTTATGACATATTCTCTGAAAAGAGGAAAATAGTTTCAATGCAGGGGAAGAATAGCTTCATACCAAAAGTTAATCCAGTGGCAATCTACGATACACTAAAACTCTGTTCCCTTTTTTCCTTCTCTCTCCTTCCATCCTAACTCTTAATAAGCCTCTTCTGCCTCTGAAGATTACATACATCAATGATTTTAGGAGTTTTTAGTTGTTTTCAGGGTTCTGAAGTTCCAGTTCTAGAAGTGTCTTTGCTGAATTATGGCCAAAGTGCATGGAACCTTAGAGGGTAAAGATCTATATAGGTTGGACCCATTCCCTTGCACATGATTCATAAAGAGAAAAGTAAAATAATTGGAATGTGTTACATACTCTCATTGAAACAGAGAGTTTTAAAAATAACATTATGCACATAATGTAAATTTCAATACACATTTCCTGGCATTGCTCAGTGAAAGCTATAGAAACAGACATGATGCTGAAATCACACTGAGAGGATCAGCCCTGTATGTTTATATGAAACACTTTCATAGAGATCCTGACACCCCTCAGGATTTTTCAGAGACCTGTTGCTTAACATAATGACATACCTAATGCTTTCTCTACCCTCCAGATTTTTACCTTAAAGTAGAGCTCAGTATTAGCTAATATGTATCTAAGTACCAATTTTATGGTATCATTCAAAGCCTTGATATTCAATTGCAGGAAAACAGAGGACTGACCATCAAATATATGAATATATTCTTTCTTTATTTTGTTTTTTTTTTTTAGAAACAAGATTGGCAAGAGTAAAAGTTTGCAGATTTTGGACCACAAACTCTCTGAACACTTAAGATGAAGTAAGTTACAAAATATGTTACTTGTCAAGTAGGAACTTGCTTCTTTCAGGTTTATTAGTATTCATGTTTCTAATATAGGAAGTTTTAGCATAGCTGTAACAAATCCTCTTTCATCCAGCTCTGCTCGTTGTTCAGAAAAAGTGTATTTTCCCAAAAACAGTGGAGCAATGTATTATTTTTATTCACCTGGCATTGAAAAGTACTATTGTGTACTATCTCCAAAGTAGGAAACTTCTATAATATCAGTTAGATTTCTGTGTCAGCCATGAGCCATCTAAATGTGCTGAGATTAGGATAATGTCTGTTACATAGCAACTGAGAATTTTTCTATGAATATCTCTAAAATTTTCTGTATTCATCATAAATTTGCACTGACAAAAAAAAAAAATCAAGTTTTGTCAGGTGAAATTTTATCATGCAGTTATTGTGAAATGCTGACCTGTGGTAGCTGTAAGAAAAAAAAAAAAAACTAACAAAAAAAAATGCCCTTATGAATGATTTACTCTGCTACTGAATAAAATTTTCAGTTTGTATGACTTGTGCAATTGACTGATGTGCCTTAATCTGATTCCATAAAAAACTAAGTATTTTGAGAAAAGAGAGAGAGTGAAAACTAAGAAAGAATACTACTAATTCACATAACATCTAAACCTGTGAAATGAAAAGCACGCTCAACCTCCTTGAAAATTCTAGATACCATCTAAGAATACTCAATACCTGGCAGAATTTTGCCCAAGGAAAGAAACAAGAATATGGCTCTGCTTGACAGTGAAATAAATTTAAGAATATGAGTATTCAGAAGAGTAATTCAGAAATGTCATTGTCTGTTCAATCAAAGATAATCTTATCCTCAAACTACATTTTAAATATGACAAACTGTCCCAGTTTGAGACAAATTTAGAGAAAAATATACTCTGATAGAAGGAAGGTTACAGCCGCCCCTCCCTCACCAGGTTCAGGAAAGAAATCTTCCTCGGAGGAAAGTGAAAGAGATAAAAAACCAATTTACTTAACAAACACACAGGAAAAGAATAATAATGCTAAATAAAAAAAACTTCTCACTGTGAAGAGAAACCGGGGAAGATTTAAAGTCTTTCTTTGGGTGTGGTCTCTCTCTCTCTCTCCTCTTCGGAGCTGGGTCGGCCTGGGCCCCATCCGAGCCTCAGTGGAAAGTTCTCCCAGTGAGTTCTGATGTTCTGAACAGTTCCAGAAGAGAAGAAGAAGCTGAAGTCCCAAGGAAAAAAAAAAAAAAAAACCAACAAAAAACTCTCCATCTCTGGAGAAACAGAGCCGAAAAAGCTGGCTGGAAAGCAGGAAGGATGCTTCCTCCACTCTTTTCCCCTTAGCAGAAGAATGCAGAGGAGGAGTAGTGACCTTGGAGCACAGACTGCTTTGAAAAAGTTCGCTCAGTTTTTTTCTCTCTTCCCTCTTGGGCTCAGTTTAAGGGCACAGAAAAGCACAGGATTCATATCTGGGCAATATGGGATACAACATCATAAAGTCACCCCAAGACACAAACTTCTAGATTTGTTAGTTTTAAATAGTTGAAAAATTAACTAAGTTTTAGTGTCTTGTTTCTGTATCACAGAATGAATATATTTAATAAAAAAGCATACGTAGAATTACAGATTCCTAGAGTAGCTCAGGACCTTGAAAGATTACCTAGTCCAAATTTTTGTGGGACAGGGATTCTAGGCAACATTATCTAGCAGCCTGTCCAATTGCATCTTGAAAACTTCAAGTGAGGGGAACTTTATCACATTCCTGGGCATTTTGTTCCAGTGAACAACTGTAAAAATGTCTTTCTTCTGTTGAGATAAAACTTCTTGTGCAACTTGTACATGTTGCCCCTTGCTTTCTCCATGTGACTCCTTGTGAAGAAAGAGCCTCTGACCTTTCTATATTCACCTTTAACACAGTGGGCTTTGATGAGGTTCCCCCAAGCTGTCTCTTCTCCAGGGAGAAGAGAGCTGTAAAAGTACACACATCACATCCAAGAAAGATACCAGATAAAGTACAAGTCATGAAGGAGCTGGGACCAAGGGTCTAGCCTTCATTAAAATTTTGCTTAATTGCTTTCACAGGTGTGATGGACGAAAATATGTGACATATAAAGATGACTCTTCACTCAATGTTTTTTCTACACAGTATTTCAGTGGTGTTAAAGTTTTAAGAAATAAAAGCATGGAAGATGTCTGATGTCTCTGTTACTTTGAATGAGGTCCTTGAAAACAGATCAAAGAGTGAAGAAATGCACTGGAAAACACAGATGGTCATGGACCTCCTGCCAGGTCATGGGTCGGCCCCCGTGGGGGGCTTGCTCACACGCCTCTCAGTGGGGTGAAGAGAAGTATGGGAACTGCACTGATCTTACAGCAATTAGAAGGAACGCATATAAGTAGCGAGATGTATTTTGTAGCATAGAGGAGAAGTGTCCATAGAATTAAAAAAATACAGTGCTAAGGATTCCATAAAAACTGTCACATTGTGATTATATAGCAAGGTGAATGGTAACTTAGTTATGGAGGTTTCAACATCCAGTTCTTAAAGAGCAGTGATTACATGTGACTTTTACCTTATTTGGGTTTTTATTCTGTTTTCATGTGGGTTTGTTAATTTTGGTTCAGTTTTGTTTTCTTTTAGTAAGGTGTTCTTCTAATTCTCTTGGTTTTAAGGAAAAAAAAACCAAAATTTTGACTGTAGTATCCTGTTACAGGCTTAACTATTAATTAAACAAATATAAATATGCATCATGCCTTTTAAAAAAAACTTAGTTGAGAAGTAGTCCTCAATATTTCAATCAGATTTCTTGTATTTCAGATTTTTGATATTTGAAAATTCTCCACTGTATGGAAAAAATGTTTAATATTTTATTCCAAGCAAGGATCATACAAGGTATTTTAACAACACATCACATTTTTTTTAGCTGTAGACTACATTTGGCTGATTTGGCATTAGGTCTCATAGGTATGGTGGGGAGTAAGAAACTTTCACATACACGGTAATTATGAATGTTTCTGAATTTTAATCTATTTTTTTTAAACAAAATATATTTGTATTGAAAAACTGGATGATTAATATTGGATGTCATCTGAATATCAAATTCAGCATAAGGAAATTGGAGAAATACTTTTTACTTGTGGTACAGATGTCTTTAGACTTTGACAAAATATACTTTGTGAGGTGACTCTAAGAGTAAGTACTTTGTATAGCTCTTACCCCTTGAAGCAAATAAATCATTAGAACATGCTTATTATTATAAAGTACACAGTAAGTACCACCATTAACCAATGCATTATTTTTTTTATTATTATTTATAAAGAGCTGGAAATAACACCTACCGATTGAGCCTTATTTGATTTTGACAACTACAGGGGGGAAAAAAAAGAAAATAAAACCTCCCCCAAATACCAATGACTCCACCAATCTACTTTCATCCACATATCCTGAATCAACCAGGGAGAAAAAGGACCCATAGGACACACAGTCTTCCCATGGGCAAAAGTCTCATCATGTCCCTCTCCCCTGAAAGGTCAGAAAATAATTAAATTTGCACAGTCTCTTAGGCTTGACTTAGGTCCAGAGTCAAGGGAAAGCAGTGTACTAGCAAACACTGAAAGGATTTGAACGCAGAACAGTTCCTTGATTATAACCGTGACAATATTGTGCAAAATGGGAAATTCTTTTTTGTCATTGTGCAGCTTTATGCCGATGCTACAGTTCTGCTTCTAGAGTTTGATCTGGCCAAGTTTTTCAAATCATCTTTTATCTCTCTATCAATCCTTTTCCTCTTAGGAATGACCTTGACAATGTTTGTCAGGACAGCCCAGTGGCTGCTGCTGCGTTTGGTGCAAGTGTGCAGCCGCTGGCAGCATGGGCAGCTGGAGCTTTTGCGCAGAAGTCCAGCACAGGATGGTCTCAAGTGATATCACAGAAGATGGGAAGGGCTTTAAAGAGACACAGAGTCCTATTTTATGTGTCTGTGAAACAGCTTTTATTCTAAATATAACTTTAGAATTTTCTTTTCTTTCTCTTTTCTTGACCTTTCTTTACGTTCTCTTTCAGTTCCCTCTCCCATCTTTTATTATCTTTTTAGAACATTTCTTCCCCAACAATGCACTTTTTCCATCCTAGTGAGGTCACAATTTCTAACTTGATTTGGTTTGTTTTCTGGTTTAGGACATGGCAATTAGGCCTATGTATTGTGTGTTCAGATACAAAATAAAGAAAAGGGCATATACACTCTTCAAGTCTGGCAAAGCATTTAATTAAAAAAACTGCATGAAATCAGCCTGAAGCATTTCATTTAGGGAAACCTCACAGATACTCCTCTTGCTCCCTGATATAATTTTGGTGCAACAGGAAGCAGGGATATCCTGTTAGCTGAATTGTTCTGTAGCACTGGTCTCTGCTAATAAACTAAACTGATGCAGAAAACTCCTTCTTGCCTTAGACAGACAAGGTACACAGTTGTATCACAGAAAACTGCTTCTGCAATTTTGTTCTATTATAGCACTCACAATGCCTTGTCAGAAAAACCCTTTACAGTTCACAATGGAAGTAATGGGATATTGTTGAGATCAACTGAAATCAAGAAATGCTACTCAACTTTCTACCATTTGTCAAGCACTTATATCTGCTTTTTTGGAAGCAGTGCTTCAAAATGTACTCTATGCTTTGCTATTTAAACCTTTACTTTAGGGATGGACAAACCAAATCATAGATTTGTGAAAGAACATTCGATTTACAAGTTTCAGTAAGACAAATAATGCCAGATAAAAAAGAGATATGGTACCTCTAGGAAAGAAATAAAAAAAACTTGAACATATAAGAATGTAACTTAACCAAAATGACTCAAGCATTCTAGAAATGACAGAAAAAAGAAATTTTCACGATACAGACATGAAATGAAAAGACTTAAGGCTTCGTGACCACAACTTTTAAATTATTTCAAGGCACCAATGATAAAGAAAGGGAAAGTGACTCATTGAAAGTATAGAGGACTTTCAAAACATAAGACAAAATGCAAAATGAAAACAAAAATAAATAAGTAATTTATGCAGCAAACAAGCCCATAGTTCAATACAGGTTAAATACGAATATCAATATGATTGTATTTGGACAACTGTTAAACAGATTTCCCTATAACTCTATAAGAAGCCAATTCAGTTTAAATTCAGTCATTTTAGTTTGCCTCAGCTCTGGTTGTCTGCGTTGCCAGAGGCATGTGGGGGGAGGGAGCGCACACTTGCCACTGGCAGGAGGCAGCCAGGAGTGGGGGAAGCCTCGTCTCTGGGGGGACTTCGCCTGGCAACATCCCACAGGAGGCTGGCAGCAGGAGACACTGTGGAGGGGCTTCTCCAATCGGGTCGTGAAGAGCTCTCCACCAATGGACGGCACAGGAAAGATGGACTGGGCCAATGGATCCCTGTCCTCGGGCGGGCTTTGAGAGGGGCCGGGGGTGTAAAAACCAACTGCGTCAGGGCTCGCTGCTGCTCACTGGGACTCGTTACTGTTTGTTCGTCCACTCGCTCTCCTCCTTTGCCCTGGCCCCAGCCTGCCTGCCTTCTGGTTCTCCTGCCCTCGCTGGTTCGCCCTCACACCTGTCCTGCCTTCCTGTGCCCCTGACTGCTGCCTTGCCACTTCGCCCCGCATCCTTGCCCGGACTGCCTGCATCCAGCCCTGCCGTCACTGCCCGCGCTTTGTCCCGATCCAGCCGGCTGCTGCAACCTTGTCCAGGGTCCTGCTCCTCCCATCCAAGAGCCCACTCATCACATGTCCAGTGCTGTCGCTCCAGGAGCCGCACCCCTCTGAGAGCCGCGCCCCTCTGGGAGCCGCGCAGCCTCGTTAACACCAGCCCGACCGCAGTCAGGCACCGTGCACACCCCCTGCCGCCTGGACACTGAGAGCACTGCCATGACTCTCTGGTGGTAACTCCCTCTTTTTCTCTCTGTCCCCTCTCTCTCCTCTCACCCAGTCCTTTTCCATTTTCCTTCCTTCTTTTCTGTCTCTTCTAGCCCTTTTTCACTCGAGCAACTCCTTTTCCTTCCCCTTTTCGTTACCAATAAATGGTTCTCAGATACAAAGTTTGCCTCAGTTGGCTTCATTTTGTTCCCGACCATCCATTTTTAAAAGAACTCCTCGCAGTTCCCCCACAGTGGAATGCAACAAACTCTTCTACAAAAAGATAAAATTGAGTCTAAAATAAAACAAAATAGTTCAAAGAAGCTTGCTCACCATATAAAAATAAATTAATAAGTTGTCCTAATCCAAACTGTAAGCAATAATTAATATTTCAAGTAATGAGTCTGTTTTTTGTGTGCAATGTCCAGACAAATTTTTGCTACTTTTAAATTTACCTACGAACAGTAAACATTATCTTCTGCAGTATATTTGTCTATGCATATTTTAATTAGATATTTCATTGTTAATACTCTTTTTTGTGTATTTTTAAAAAATACTGAATGTAGCATCTGAAAATTTTCCTTATATTTATTTGGAGAATAGCAAAGCAATTTATCTATTTGGTACCTAAACTATGACTATGACTTCAGGTAGAAGCATAACCAACCTGTTCATTTTTCTGCTCATTCCATTCTGTATTGTCCTCTGTACCCAGTATCATGAGGACCCAGTATTGAAAAGTCTTAGATACACTAGGGTCTCAAATTCATGATGTTATACTACCTCAAATTTGTAGAAAAAGAAGCAAAGTTCAGTCAGGTTAAAAAAAGGGATGCAGATTGAGGTTCACTGAAAATTGCATCACCAGCTTGTGTGCATTAGTCAGGCCTGAAGAAAGGAGGCCAAAACACTGTCTGACACCTATGTTCACCATCAAATGGCTGGGAAGAGTTGCATGTTACATAGCTGGCTGATCATTTCAGATCCTACCCAGGAATCACAGAGCAGTTAAGGGCAGGATCCAAAAGACAATGTTAAGGAAAGAAACCCTAAAAGATAAGAAAAAGAAAGCACATGGTTATTAATCCATCGAATGATTAGGTGGACAAGAGAGATGTGGAAAACTGAGTTTCAGTTATCCTGCCTCATGACAGATGCACTTCTTCCTGCTCTCAGAGTGCTGTAATAACCAGAATATGAGCCATTATACAGGGAGAAGTAAGGCTCTGCTCTTTCCTTCCCATTAAAGCTGTTGAACTCTGCAGAAAAGAACTACAGATTGTGCAAGAAAGTAGTAGTGAGTAAGATACTTGGATTTAGAGGGTTTTTTGGTCAGTGCTGTTGCTCAGCCAAGAGGATGGTGTGAGAATGCCTATGGACTTAGCTCTGCAAGGAGAGGAATGTATCTTTCTGGCCATAACAATATGTCAGCCATGTGCTAGGACTGTCAAGACTGAGGGACTTTTATGCATGCTCAAAAGCAAAATGGGTTCCAAGGCAACATGAATATCAGTGTCTGACACACTTAGACTTGTCACGTCATTTGCAATTATAGTTTGGATTTTATGCGCTTAACTTCAGCTTGAGATCTTCTTTGAGAGCTTGAGTCTGGACCTAAGCAATTTGCCCAAAATGATATTAAGAGGTTTGCCAGGAAACAGATTTGAAACTCCTAGAAGTGATAGATAAAATCTGCAAGTAAGAGAAACATCTTTGTTTTCTTGCTCTGTATGGTAAGTTATGCTGTGTTTACTCCACAAAGATGAGGTGTGTATGTGGTTATGTATTCACTGGGAATTAGGAATTCAAAATATTTATTTCTGCCAAAACCGTTATGGCCCCTACTGATCTTTCTATAATCAACATAAAAAATGTATTCTTTTTGAAATCATTAACTATTATTATTGTTATTTCCAATATTGTTCAAAGTTCTGTGTGTCTCAAAATATACTATGGTGATATTGGGAAGTGCTAATCATTTCTGGCTTTAGTAATGTAACATTGAGAATTATTATGGATTGAGAATTGTTAATCATTGCCAAGCAAAATATTATCAGCCAAAAGAAAGGCTTTCTTTTTTTCTTTCCAGTGAAAAATCTAATAATTAATGATCAGTTGCTTTGCACTTATAGACAGAAATATTCTTCTCAGATTCTTTTCTCCTTCAATCACAAAACATATTTGGCTTTAAGCATTGAGATAATTTTGTGTCCACTCATAGAAATACACATTTATAGCAGTGGAAAAACAAGTCTAATATGAAAGAGACATTTTGAATCATTAACATTTCACTTGAGAGATAACTTTTTCACAACAAATCGGGCAACTGACAAATGTTTGGTCTCCAGATCTCAGAGAGTAAGTTAAAAATTGTGATCTCAGGATACTAAGGAAAAACAATTAACGGTACTTGGCTTAAAGCTAAACCATTTGTTAAAAATGCTTGTTATGAAAATTCATGTAGAGGATTCATTTTTCATTCCCTATGGGTATTTTGCCACTTTTCCACAAAGTCTTGCTTTTTTAGCAGAATCATATTAGTTCTTTCCCTTGAAAATCCTTTGAAATACAGACATCAGTGTTTCACCTGAATGAGTTGTTACATTCCTATTTTGTAACTTGGGGAAAAAAAACAAAGCTTGGTTTTTTTTAAAACTTCTACCAAAACAACTTTAAAGAGTACTCAGGAACAGAAGTTTTATTACAATATTTTTATAAATCTTCCCTAAATTGCAATTATGCTGTTATTGCAAAAGTAACAGCAAAAATATACACACCGTAAACTAACAAGGTGTTGATGTTGGCAAATTAGAGAAAAACACTTTTCATCAGTTTCTTTTTCTATCTCTTTTTCAATGAACAATGACTATTAAAAGTTTTGCTTGTTGCTTTTTTTCAAAATTTCCAAAATAACTTTGTCACAGATGGTGCAAGGTATGGGAATAGACAGGTTCAGGCATCAGAAAATCTCTACAGATATTTGTATCTTACTCTATGCATTAAAATTCTGTACAGCTCTTTTTATCTTATTCTTCGATCCTTGGTGAAATACTTCCGTACTCTGCCAGCATTTGGTGTTGAAATAGATGCATGTCTATTTCACACTTGCTGTTAACTTCTGGCTGACTTGGGAATGGAAGTAGATACAAATTCCATTGCTGTAAACTGATTTATAATACTTTGTGTCAAAAAATATCTCCAAGCAAGCTGGAGGACAAAATAGAACTAAAATAGTCTTTACTTTAAGTGTTCACTGATGAAAAATCTAACACTGATTTGACAAGATATTCCAAGGACTCACGGTCCTAAAAATGTGTCTTTATCTGTAGTGTGATTTGTTCTAATTTTAGCTTTCATTATCTTCTTTTATCACTCTGCCTGCTAGATTTGAGAAGCATTGTATTATAGAGACACTCTACGTCCAATCAAAATATTCTTTGATAAATTAGTAGGATTGAGGTCCCTCGGATATTTGATAGAGAAAAGTTTCCCAAAATTTCAATTATTCCTGTGGACTTCTGAGCAGTATTTCACTTGAGCTGTGAATGTTTGCAGGCTTATAAGAGTCACACCATTGCCAAAGATGAAGAAAGCACATTGTCTCCCTGTTTCTACTTCTCTTTTTCTTTGAATTGCTGGAACACAGGAAAATAAATACCTTGGATGAGAGAACATGATTCTCATGTTTTCTTTTAGGGATAAAAAGTCATTTATAGCATTTTTAATGTTCAGATTTCCTTGCTCTGACAGAGGAGTGATTAAGTATTTCAGAGTTGTATTTTATAGAAAAAGCTATCCAAAACTGAAACTCTACATCTTACTTTAACTATTTAATTTATTTTTTAAAATGCCTTCAATCTAAACCTAAAATAGAATTTTAGGTCCTTTAAAGACATGTGTATCAATAATCTTGTTTTTTCACTATTAAAAATTTTTAAAATCCATAATTTATTCCCTTTTCTTCTTCCTTCAAAAGCTGGACTTAAACAAAATCACTACAAAAATATCTAGAAAATTTTAAGTTATTTTGTCACAGAATTTATATTAAATATTTATTTAGCTTCTACATAGAAATTTGTCTAAACTGATCACAAAAATCTATCTTTCCTTTTAATTCTGCCAATTATTGTTTGGTTTGGTTTTTTTTGCTTTTTCTTTCCTGGAGTCCCTCTCTTCCTCATCTTACTTCTTCAGTTTCAAATCCTATTTATTTTTATTACCATCAAAATATTTATTTTGATTACCATCAACCACTTTTCCTCTTCCCATTTGTAGTGTCTACAGAGGTGGCATAAAAAATCACTACAAAGCATGACCAAAAATTTTCCATGCTCACAGTTTTAGATTAACGTTACAGAATAGTTCTCTGTTTTTGTGTTTGCTTTCTATGTCATTTTGAGCATCATCAGTGAAAATTCCCTCACTTCCTTCCTTCCTTAATCCAAATCTAACTTCTGAAGTTAGACTGGGAAAAGCAGTAAAAATTGTTTTAAGCACTCAGATAGTCCCTGAAAATTATGAAAATGTGTGAAAGTATGTGCTTTAGAGCTCTGCTATGTCACAATTTAGTCTGGTGCTCCTCCAGCAGTAGTTAACTAATGTGAAATGACAATACGATACTCTAAAGGGACATCACGTTCCTCAAATCTGCCAGAAGTTGTTAATGGGAAATCACTGCAGGGGGAAAAATTCCTTCCTAGGTGTGTTCCTCTGTTGGTTCACTGGAAGAGGAGCAGTCTGCTCATGCCTGGGCTTAAGCTAAGGAATATTGCTTTCACTCCCAAAACCCCAGTAACAAGTGGTGTCCCTCATGAGTCCATACTGGGACCAATGCTACTTAATAACTTCATCAATGACATAGTGGGGCTGGTGTCAGGAAAAGGGACAATGTTTTTAAACTGGAAGAGAGTAGATTTAGATTAAGGAAGGAAGAAATATTTCACAATAACAGTGGTGAGACACAGGAACAGGTTGCCCAGAACAGTTGTGGATGCCAACCTGGTCTAGGTGTCAAGTCCAGGTTGGAAGGGGCTTGGAGCAACCTGGTCTAGTGGAAGGGGAGATTGAATAGATGATGATTTAAAATCCCTTACAACCAAAGCTCTTCTATGATTGTATGGTTCTACAAAAACTCCATGTGCATTCAGGGCCTGCATCCAGCCCAGCCAAATTGACAGTAACTGAAACAACTATTTCGTATTTTCACTCCTCCAGACTCCTGTATATGCTTGTGCTAAACTCCAATGCATTTCCTTGATGTCTTCCTGACTCTTTAAATAGGCATAAAGAAGAATATGCCCACAAGTTGCATTGAGTCGAGTGCTACTTTGGTACATCTTTAAAGCACATTGTTGGGAAATCTTGCCCTTTTTTTCAGGCTGTAGACCACAAGATAGGTGAGACTCTCAAAGTCAAATTTGACAGGGCAGTTTGCATTTCTTTAAGCACAATGATGATCCCTGAATTGATAAATACCCCATACATTAAGATTGCTAAAATGCTTCTCTTATTGCATCTAAATCTGTACAGAAACATGGAAAGGATAATAATGGAGCTTTCTGATAGAATAAGGGAAGGAAGACAAATTGATTACCTGCTGAATACCTAGATTTCTAGATAAAATACTGCCTCTCCTTAAATATTGACGTGAACATTCACAAGATTTAAAGTACAGATTACTTCTAGTCTGGTTGCATTGTCAGCAGTTTAAACTTTGTGTAGCAGAAGGTTTTGCTCTGGTGTACACATCCTTTGCAAACTGAAGTTCCTCTCTGATTCATTTTGCAATCTCAAAACAAACAGCAAAACATGTCTCACACAGGTCCACAGTGATCTTGAAGCCTGTTTTAAGATTGCAAATCTTAGGTATGATCTTCAGGTAAATCGTGAAGAGAGAATAAACCTTTGCAATATCAGAGAGAAGAGATCAGAAGTGATTCAGACAATCTCTGCTATGCCATGCACAATATATTTTTGTTTATATGAAGCCGTCAGAACAGCTGGCTTGCCAGCCATCAGAATGTCTTGACTGCAAGCCGTTCCTTGACTTTTGCATCAGAAAATCCATTTCTTTCCATCCATTCAAAATACAGGTCAGCCTACCATGTCAGTGTCCCTTTTCATATCAGCAAAAGTTAGACTGTTTACTCTCAACCCTTAACTTGGATTTACTTGTGGGCGGCGGCGGGC
>VZTE01003938.1:0-47901 GCA_013397775.1 Eulacestoma nigropectus
GGCCTGCTGTTACTTCCACAGTGGAGTTCTGTTTGAATTCTAGAATCAGTCTTAACATCAAATAACTATTATGAAATGCTGCCCTTATATTTGTTTCAAACTTTTCCCCCAAACAAGCAATATCAGCACTTCATGAGGATTCAAAAAACTAAAATGTTTCTCAAAGTTCTACTGCATTGTAAGTGATTACTGATACCACTATTTTTATCTCTGTCCATTTTCTTAATAGAAACAGTAACTTTATAGAAAACGTGATTTTTTAAAATTTTCCATCAACTTTATTGCATTCATATTTAGCTGTTTGTATAAAATGAGTTTCATTAATATGGCTATTGCCCAGTATATATAAAAAAATCTAGTTTATATTAATTTTAATGAAAATTGGTGACATTTACAGGCTAACTATGTATAGACAGTTTATTTTCAATTTATGGAAAAGGATGATTTTCAGTTAACCAAAATGATATGATGCTTCTAAATACGTATATGCTAATTTGCCTCCAAACAAACTGTGACATAATGCTAAAGCTTGCCTCCAAACAGAATGTGACATAATGCAAAAGTTTACTAAGTCCCACAATGCCATGTAGGACTTGGCAGGTAACACCACTGGATCCCATGGCTCTAGAAATTCTCTCTGGCAACACTCCTAGTTGGAGTCTGCAGTGGAAGAAGCCGCAGCAAGGAAAGAGTAGATGTGCATTATGCACATGATTAGACTGATCATCCTAATGGCACATTAAGAATAAAACATCACCAAAATTCTTGAGTGTCCCCATATTAATACTCACCCTGAAGCTGTGTTTCCCAAGGTATTTTTCCTTCTGTAGAACTTTTTATGAATGAAACTTCTGGAAATTTATTAATTTTTCCATTAAGGTATTTATCTACTAACCTATTTTTACTACTCTGTCTAGACATTTTCCTTTTGAGCTTTCCACAGGACACAATTGAGCCTAACTGTTCCTCAGTACACAATTTATGACAAGTTGCTGGAAAAGGGCACAGCCACAGCTGATGTGTATTTTGTACTACTGAAGATATGTAATTCCAAAGAAACATCTAACGAAAACCAAAAACTCACTTATCATCCATCATCACTATCAAAATGTTAGCCTTGTCACCATTTTCTCAATAAATCCTTCAACAAAAAGGGTTATGAAAGAAATGTATCATTAATATTGGAAAAGACCTCCGAAATTATCAGTTCCAATCTTTGACGGAACATGACCATGACAAATAAATCAACACTAAGTGCCATGTCCAGTCGTTTCTTGAACACTTTCAAGGATGATGACTCCACCACCTTCCAGGGCAGCCCATTCCAATGCTTCCAGTGAAAAAATTCTTTCTGATGCCCAACCTGAACCTTACCATGTGCAGCCTGAGGTTATGTCCCCTTGTCTTGTCACTATTTGCCTGGTGGAAGAGGCTGACTCCCACCTTGCTACAGTCTCCTTTCAGGTAGTTACGGAGAGTGGTAAGACTCCTCTGAGCCTCCTCGTCTAACTAAATAACCACAGCCCCTTCAGCCGCTCCTACTATGACTTAATCTCTCTACATCCCTCACCAGCTTCATTGCCCTTCTCTGGACATGCTCCAGCACCTCAATGTCTGTCTGGAATTGAAGGGCCCTGAACTGGACACAGTTCTCAATGTGTGGCCTCATCAGTGCTGAGTACAGACAGACAATCACTTCCCTGGTCCTGCTGGCCACACTATTTCTGACATAGGACAGGATGCTGTTGGCTTTTTTGCCCACCTGGGCAGACACTGGCTCATGTTCAGCTGCTGTTGACCAGCACCCCCAGGTCCTTTTCCGCAGGGCAGCTTTCCACTCTGCTCCTAGCCTGTAGCACTGCAGTGGGTTGTTGTGATCCAGGGACAAAAATTTGTCACTTTGCCGTATTGAACATTCCATTGGCCTTGGCCCATTGATCCAGCCTGTCCACATCCCTATGCAGAGCCTTCCTTCCCTCCAACAGAACAACAATCCCATCCAACTTAATGTTGCCTGCAAACTCATTGAGGATGCCCTTGATCCCCTTGTTCAGATCATTGATAAAACATTAAACAGAACTGGCCCCAATACTGAGCCTTGGGGAACCACACTACTGACCAGCTGCCAACTGGATAAACACCATTCACCGCCACTCTCCGTGCATGGCCATCCAGCAGCTTTAATTTAGCTAAGAGCGCACCCGCTGTCACCTTCTCCAGAAGGGTGCCATGGGTGACAGTTTCAAAGGCTTTACTGAAGTCATCATGAGGTTTACCTTGTTTCCAAGTATCCATCCAAGGATGCTCAATCAGTGTGTTATGGGAGCCTGGGCTCAACATTCAGGCAAGCCTTAGCACACAGTTGTGAATACTCTTAATGCCTCCCTCTTTGTGGAGACAAACTTTGGGGAACCTCTCATTAGGATGGTCAATAAAACAGAATTCTTATTTTCCTTTTTTTATTCACCAAAATTCAGATCTCACACATTAGGCACAAATTTAGACTAAAAAGTCATAAGAAATGAGGTGTATATCATGTATCTGGACTTTGTGCCATTTATGAAATGTAAATTTCTTTTGTCTGAATCAAGATGCAGAATTTGGTTAAGAATAATTAACACATTTCGAACAAATACTTTATATATAAAAAATCTAGTTGCTCATGCAGTCTAAGGGCGCATGCATAGAGCAAAGTTGTCATAGATTAGATCTGCAACGATCTAAAGCATTTTTGCACAAATTGAGGTTCTAAAGCTTTGTCAAATTTCACAAATGCAGTCTGCATGCACAGTCTAGTCATACTAGTCATTTGTTTGAAAAGACAATATTTAGAATATGAAAAGATCATTCACCATTCAAAAAATACATTATTCCTGAGGACAGTGTGTGCCTTATTCTTTAGGAAAATAATGTGCAGTCAATGAAAACAGCATACTAAGCGAAGTCTAGCAAAAAGGTTTCTCAGCTAAGCAAATGGCTAGATGGCGGCAAGACCTTTACACATTGCTGATGTCCTCCAAAAGTAAAGGACACACAGAGTGTTTCTCCAAACTTCTTGTGCTTTTCCAGTGCATAAAATGCACCATGTCAGATCTACATACTTGCCTTTCATATACTCCTATATATCAGTGTTGAAAAAAATTCATGATAGATACATCAAATCTCAAATACAAAAATACTTTTTAATGTGGTTTTTCAAGTCCAATTGGAATTTGCCTAAGTATGTATTGACATGTGCCAATATCAACAGCAGAAACAAGAAAGTATAAAAAAATCAATATTTCTGATTTTTGCCTGATTTTGCCCTGTATCTTTATACCTTGGGCCAGCCAAGACATTTTGTTTTTAGAGAAAATTTTAAAAAGAGCTCATCTGTGACCTTCTGAAGAGTTGAAATATGATCACTATGTGGCACAGAAACAAAAACTGTGACACAGGGTTAATACTGTCAAACGGTGTTTGACAATCCATAGAATGAGACAGACAGACAATAAATTAAACTATTCTATTAGCACTGAGGAGAGTGCACTCATTTTTTTTCTGACAATGACTCCTGAGGAACTTAATGCACAACCCAGAACATGAAGGAACAAAATAGCCTTTCCTAAACATGGCAAGCTGAGTTCCATCAGCCCTTTATCACAGAATGAATGGGTAATGTATCTGATTGGACCAGATCTTCAACTTTCTTTCCTCCTTTCATGCAGTACTGTAGATACTCCTATAATTGCCTGGTCTGGTCGCAGAGCTGGAGTTAACCAAGAAATCTCATGAATATGGTGAATCAAACTGAAAAACTTGAAAGTCTGATGCTAGGCTCTCTGGATACAACAGGTCCTATTTACCCACTTTGATGGGCTCTTGACTCTTAAAATTAATTTTAATAAAATAAAATTATTGTGCTAATAAATGCAAGTGAATACTGGAATCACACTTTTTAGTTCAATAGGATAATGTAAATAGCAAAAATTCAGGTCTTTTCATATCTGTCAGCAGTGATTTTGTTGCTGCTTTATCCCTTAAAATAATGTTAAAATTTGCAGACTTTGCAGTTACTGTGCTTTGTTGACTCTTTGTTTTTAAAATTTTTCTCACCCAATATAGAGAAGCGTTATTTAAAATTGTACAAGAGAAACAGAACAACTGTAACAACTCTGTTTCTCCATTCCCTTCCCTTCAAGGTATCCCTTCAAACTTGTTTAAATGTTAAGTGCTTTTCCCATATTATGAAATGTTAGTAACAGACAATTGCATCACCAAAATGTGACTATTAACTACAAGGAACACTTCAGTATGCTGTTTGCACATAAAAACTGAAATTTGATTCTTCAAACATCTACCTTTTTAGTGATTTTAGCGAAAAAATCCCCCCCAAAGTGTAACAAGGCATACAAATAATAATAATAATAATAATAATAATAATAATAGTAGTAGTAGTAGTAGTAAATCTAAGCGTAACCACTGTATGTCTATGCATTTATATACAATCTGTATACATATCTGCTTGTATCCAACTCCAATGTTATGACATATTTAGGCCAATAAAAGAAGTGTACATTACTGCAACATTTACCATTACAATAAGAAGAACATTGTTACAAATCGTTCTTCTTCTCCTTCCCTGAACAAGCAAGCCACAATGTTATACTGTATGTCTCATCTATATCTGCAGAAGCTTGCATACTATAAAGATACAATTGTATTTTGAAGAGAAAGTCATTTGCACTGCATGGGAATATTTGAAGTTAGCATTCTGTGAAGTCACAGAATCACTGCCCAGACAGATCAAGAGGAACAGTAACACAGCATGAAAATGAGTTCTTTCATCCTGGAAGCATGTGGAGATGGCCTTTCCACACACAAAAATGGAAAGACAACTCAATAGCTGTATAATTTTCAAACAGAGCTGCAACGTGGGCAATACAATGCGTTCTCCTAGTGCTGCTGTTTTCTTTCTGAGTTTGGACTTTTTGGTTTTCAACTAGATGGATAAATTAATGACACTGATGTGCAAATCTTAAACTGCATAATAAATATTTAGCAGCCACAGACACCTTTTTTAGGGTAGGACCACATCCACAATCTCAACAAGAGACTAGGACAAACCTGACAAAACAGTAAGCCTGAAAGATCAAGTCATGGCCACAAAGGCAACAACTGCTCTTTTCTTTAGAGGCATTACAGATGGAGCTCAGCAATCAGAAGCTGTAGAAGTAGTGGATATCACGTAAGTTGGTTTTAGTCATGCCCTTACTCTTGGTTAACAGGCAATTTTCTGTTTTCATCATGCTGATAGCATCTTCATAAACAGCATGAAAATTCATTGCCTTTTTTTAAAACAGTGTCCATCTTTAATCTGTCTGCACATCTCTGAATGCCAATTGTCCTTGGAGCTCATCACAGACCAGTTACAGGTAAGGCTTTTCATTGTCATCATTGGAAACATCTATTTTTCAGTGCCAACCAAAGTACGCAACTGTACTGCCCAGCAAAAACATATGTACACCACCACCACCAAATCTCACACTGATGCCAGACTGACTTCATTTTGTAACTTCACTCTCCAATTTCTAACAGTGGTTTTGTTGTAACATGGTAGTAACTAAGGCCATTCATGGTGATACTGTTTCCCATTCTTTTTCCTTTCTCTTTGCAAGTGTTCCAGTTCAGCCTCATACATCATTTCCTGGACTAAGTACTTCTCTCTTCTCATTCTGTCACACAAGTCTTTGGGTATGTCTGGAATTAGGTAGGCAATGAAAGACTTTATTCCAAAAACAAGGTGCTGAAAAGAAAACCAGAAATAATTGCTTAAAATATCAGTAAGTATTCCTTTGTAGGAGTACATTTTAGAGCCTAGAAGTCTGTGGCAAAACTGGAACTGAGATTCAATTTGTGATTGAAATGCAACTCCTTTCGTTTTTTTTAATAGAAACAGTCACATGGGACTAAATGAGTGATCTAAAAGAAATGGGCAAATGCCGAAGTTTTCTAAAAAGTAAAACAAAGGGTATAGTTAGTGACTTAAATAAAGATGTGACTACATGATATGCTAGTTTGATCAACAAATGCAAACGCTACCTACAAGCAGTCTTTTTTTAAGGCTTATAATGGAAATAGGTAAGCAGATTCCTGAGTAGTATGCAATACATTCTTCAAACTTAGTATATACATTTCTACTTTTATATTAGGCTAGAATCATGTATCATTTTCCTGACACAGATTTTATCTCGTAATAACTGTGCCTAATATACACAAAACTTGCTTTTCTTCTTTTTCAATAAAATACGAAAGATTGCATAGGGAACCAACATGATGTATAAGATGACTGTTAAGGAAGTATGATTTTAGAGGAGCTCTACAGTAAGTGCATGCTCTGTCAATTCTGTTTGAAGCAGCTGATAGACAACAGTTTAGGGAAGACAATTTTTTTCTTCTCTCTTCACTGTAATGAACACACAATTGATTAAAATGACAATTTACTTATAGGACTACCAAAAAAGAATCAATTCAGACTTTTAAGAGGTACAAAGGAATTGTTCCCTTCCACAACTAACCTCAAATACTATTATGAAGGCCAGCCGTGCTGCCAGGACATGCCAAAACTGCAAAGTGAATTCATATGGAGTTGAACTCCATGGTGGAGCTCTGTAGTCTCTATACCTGCAAAGCAAAGAGAAACCCAGTAAGTTAGCCTGTGCGTAAAAACCTAAACACGGTCAAGTGGTCTCTAGTTCATCCTAGATCTGGTTAAAAGGAGAGAAACTGAAGTAAAAGCAGACTTCAAGAGGAATTAGAAAGGTAGAGCAACTGTCCAGAATACAGGCTATTAAACAGAGCTGTTATGAGACTGTACTTTTTGCTTTCAAAAACCCAGAAAAAACAGTTCATTTTATTGTTACAAAGCTGGAATTTTAAGTGTGTTGATCCTAAATTGGTTCCTGTCTTTGCCTATAAGCATTTAAGATTCTCCAGACAAAGTTTGCATAAATGAAATATGAGTCTAATTTAAACTAATGCTCACTGCAAAACTAGGTCTGAAAACGGGAGTGCACTCATGTCATTTTTCATTTTTATGCTGAATTTCTTGTATTCATTTTGCGTAACTGTTTGCAATCTTGACTTGGGTTTGAGAGGTAACAAAAATTTTAATTGTGTACCTTAATTAATTGATTTCAGAATGCTTAACAAAATTGAAATGAGGATTTTTACCCTTCTTGGTAGCTGGTAAAACTCTCATAGAGACATGAAAGATAATGGCTTGCAAGAGTCCTGCAAAAACTTCAAACACAGGCTTCCAATATGTTAGTAGTGTGCCCTACCACACACTCTTCACACCTGAGGCTTCCACGTTGAGCAAACATGAACTCCAATGCTTTTATGAGCAAAAAAGAAATGTCAGCAATTTAAGCACTTTTAATTTACTGCCTGCATTAATGTCCATGCCTGTATTACAAGAAGGGAGAGCATCGAAACATACCGACAGTATCCTGAGTATCCCATCCCAAGTTCACTCAAATCAAATACTGATAAACTGCTGTTGACGTATCCTTTTAAGCATCTGAAAGAAAAAGCCATATGGGCAGCACTTTCTTCATAAAGTGGTTATACAATAAACATCCTGTATGTAAACATATTCTGCTATCAGATATTGTGAGCATGATATTTTGTTTGCTTATCAGGAAAAAAGCAATTCTAAAATTTCATGCAGAGAAGCAAAGTTTATCGGAAAGAAAAGACTAACATCTGTTTCAGGTATAGCACTGTTTAAAAGTCTATTTCCAGCACTTTTTATGGTTTTGCTTCTTATCCAAAACTTGTTGCTACAGTGTTTTTAAATGTTTCCTAAAATTACTGAACTTTGAAAGATGGATAGAAAGGCAAAGAGCAGAATAATTTAACACCCTTGCAGAATCTGCCACCAATAATGCAGCATATACAAAAAAATAAGTTTTCATGAGTTGAATCAAAGAGTTTTCACCAACAGTAAAATGAACAGTGCATATATACCAAACAGTTACATTAAAGTCAAAAATGTATTACTATTAATTATAGAAATCATATAAATATGTTGATTCATGACTGTAGGAGTGAATTTTTGCTGTTGCTTGAAAACCACGGACATGTAAGATATCCCATCTTCTTTGAAATCTGTCTTGTAACTTAACTAAAGCACATTTGAAAATCAAAGAAGATTTAAGAAGACGTGCACGAGGAATCCTTTCATAATCTCAATCTTCAGGTTTGCTGTGATACCTCAAATCACTACTGGCAAAAGAAGGAATAGAATTACATAGTTCTCTCTTAAATGGGTAGTGTGCATTAAGCACTAACATTTTTCTGATACTGTCTCTTTCCATCCTATCCCACCTCATTCACTTTGCCCTTAAACTCTCTTTTCCTGTGACAGCTCAGGAAGAGTAAATCTCTATTTTTGGGAGCATATACACGTGTTTGGGAATGTACTGGGAGAAGACAGTATAGACCTATTGCAAAGAAGAAGAAAAGCCTACCTAGAAAAGATGTGAAAACTGATGCAACGTACAAACTTTTTTGTTTGCATTCAGAAGGGAAGACATGATTTTCCACTTATATAACTAGCTATTTTGCAAACTCTTTGGAATGACTGACTTACTTGCACTTCACATCTGTGAAGGTTTGCACAGATGTAAAAGAAATGTATCTGATACATTTTATCACAGAAATACAGCGGTAAATTGTGCTTCCACTGAAAATTACATGTATATATAAAGAATATCCTAATTACTTTTCTTGTCTGTACCCTTGATCTGTACAGGGACCATATTTGTATGCATAGACAAAACGTGGAATGTAATCAGAAGTAATGGCAATAACAAAGGCATTGGTGATGACAGCCAGAACTCCAATTCCTTCCAGAATTCCATACCAAATACCTACAAACAAGAGAAATGACAAAAAAGTTGTCAGTTTTTCATAGTCATATTGTCATATAAAGTCATGCTAGTGATAATAAAGTCATTATTAGTCATACAGTTTTCCTTTCTTATTGAGAATGAATAATGAGACAGAAAAACTAGTGAAGATTAAGCCATGTCCCCACATTCCAGCCACCACTGGTGCCACTCGAATGAAATCTTACAATAGGGCACACCCTGCTGAGAAAATACAGCTAAGCAACAAAGGCATAACCATAATTTTTTGTTATAAAGGCCAAATAGGAGATTCTGGAAAGAGATTTCTTATTTAATGCAACTTTAAATTAAAAGTTAATTCAGTCCTTTTATTTAATTTCTAAATTAAATTGATTTTAGACCTAGAGTTTCACAAATCAGAAGTCTGAAATACTTTTAGCCTGTTTTCAATATTCAAGCTATTATGATTCCTTATTGTAAATGGAAAACAAACTTGAGGAATCCTCTTAGCAAAGCAACTAACTATCCTTTTGTTGCCTAAAAGGAAAGTTGTCACTGAAATCTGTTGGTTACATTACCATCTTGACACATTAAATACTTCAGGGGTTAAGCTGTTTTAAAGAGGACAATACAAAGAGATGATACCTGACAGTGACAGCCATTAGGTTCTCTCACCTATATCTGTTGCTCTTGCAGGCATAGGTCTTCGCCACTGAGTGACAAACTTGTATGCATCTAACCTGATTTCTATGATATTGTTAAGCAGTGCCAGGAGAGGTGCCAGTGGGAAGGCAGCAACAAAGATGGTGGTAAAGCCAAACTGTAAAACTAGATAGGCATTTCTACGATTAGAAATTGGAAATTCAAAAAATCTTTTAACATGCAACACAGTTCTACTTTTCTGAAGGAAACCAACACCTCCCAGACATGCTCACCCATCTCTAAATATTCATCCATTAAACCATGGAGATTCATAGGTTGCAGATTCCAATCTTTTTCCCACTGAGGAAGAGAAATTTTATTCTCCATTGACTGCCCTCTTCTCTTCATTTTGCGTCGTGACCACCAGTTCTGTAATAAACTTTATTAGATAAAGTGAGTATTATTGACTGTATCTGCTCAGAGATTTAAAATATTTTCTGGCACTGTTTTGAAATAAGTGGGCCTATTTTCAACAGCACCTGGATGATTACTTAGGTATTTTATGGAAAATTTTACAATATCATCTTAGATACATTGCAAAGAACTTACAAAAGATCTCAAAATTCTGCATTATAATTTTAATTATGTCTTTAATGTAGCATGTTCGGCATTGTACAAATAAGCTTTTCAGAATATAGAACATGCTTGCGAAGACTTTTCTTTTTTTCGTAGAATTTACCTGAATGACTAAATAAAAAAAAGAACAAGAAAAAAAAATCACACATAGTGAGAGCACTAAAAAGTAAATAGTGCTTTACCTTCAGTCCTGTAAAAGACAAACCAAGTAAGCGGAACTCAGTAAGAACTTCATACTAGAATACACTGAATAGTAGAATGCATATATTTTTGAACAAACCTAAAGATCTAGATGCTCTACAGAATATTTCTTTTCTTAAAGCAGGAAAAAACATTTAAAAAGGTGTTGCTGAATGCTGAAGGTGGAAATATTTAAGACTATTCTTCATAAAGCTGTACAGAGATCTTTTCACAGAGTAGTTACAAACATTAAGGAGATAGTAGGCTCATGAATTAAACTGCTATTCGAATGAAAAATATTATCCAGTACTGACACACAGACCCATTAAAGACTACTGTTTGTTTCTACATACTATGGAAAAGAGACTGAAGATGAGAAGTAACTTTCTTGTATTTTTATAAAAAGGCCACTCTTTTTTCTCAAGCTAATTTAGTGTTTGGCTCTTGATCTCTCTTGTTACTGAAAGACAAACTGTTGCCTAAGTTGCAAACAATGGTTTTGTGAAAACAAAATACTTCTTTCTGTAACAGAATATAGGCATGTTCTAAAATAAATTTTAGACAAAGTTAACATCCTGCTTGGATGAGAAGACACAAAGCCTGGTAGTTCAAGTAGGTTTCTCCTTTTCAAAAATCCTCGTTCCACAACATACAGTACACTGTCCCTCATTTGCAGAACAACTGCAATTGCATGTTGTGAGCCAAACCCTTTCTAACATATTTTCAAGGCTGAGACTTCAATTAGATCAATATTTGATGATCAACATTTTACTGGAAACATATTCTTCCAGTTTCAAGAGAACTATAAGACTCTTAGGTCATTAGTCTCTTCAGAGAACTTCAGAGAACATCTCTGTATTATGGAAAATGAAATCATAATAAAATATTTAGATATTTAACACACCCTGAGAAGCTTTATCTTAGAGCAGCACCTAATGCTTTCCTTGGGAATAAAGCGCAATATGTGAGGTGCAACAAGTGAACACATTCTCCAAACATAAAACCATTTCTCCCTATCACTGAACCATGTATTTACTATTTTTAAAATTAACTTCAACATCTGAACTTACGGATAGCCTAGTTCCATGAAGTTGTTCCACATTTGTTTTAAAACCATAATAACTCCCATTTGCAAGCAGAGATCTATCAAACAGCCACTAGGATGACACTGAAATGAAGCGGAAGAGATCTATAGCTAAAATCAGAGAATTCCTTTATTTTCATTCGTTCAGAGTGTTTATAAAAAATATTAAATATGTGTGGTAAAAAACACTAATCTCCATCTGCAGAAATATTAAAAGATATATTAATAAAATAAATATTAACAGACTTCAGCTGAACAACCATTAGACATATTATTAGATATTAGATCATATTGCCTAATTTAAAGGTATGTGCGCGAGATATATGATATATGATACAGACCATTTCACTTAGACCAATAAACACTTACTCATTTCAAAAGAATGTAGTAATATTTCATCTGCAATAATCTGAGTGTAAAGAGAGACTTACTAGCAGAATTTCTGGTAGTGGTATCTTAACTATAGATATATATAGACTGCCATATTAAAATGTGAAGTAATTACAAAACCATTTTTTTCAGATCATGGACTACAAAGTTACAATATTGTACTCTGTGGCTACCAAGTTTCAATAGAAGAAATACGTTTTTCAGAGAAAAGAGGGAACTTCAGCACACTGGTGAGTTGCAATTCTAACATTCAAGTTAAATTTTGAAAATAATATTTTTCTTCTTTTAAATATTAGAAGTATAGATTAGTTTGGGTTGGAAAGGACCCCTTAAGATGATCTAGTCCAAACTCCTGCAATAAGTATGGCCATTTTCAACTGGATGAGCCCCATCCAACCTGACCTTGAATGTTTCCAGGGAAACATCCATCACCTCTCTAGGTAACGTGTCCCAATGTTTCACCATCCTACTAATAATAGTAATAATAATAATAAAAAATAAAAATATAATAATAAAAAATTATTCCTTCCTTATACCTAGTGTAAATCTAGCCTCTCTTAGTTTAAAATCATTACCCCTTGCCCTGTCTGTACAGGTGCTACTAAAAGTTCGTTCCCTTCTTTCTTATAAGCACCTTTAAGCACTGAAAGGCAGTAATAATTTCTCCTTAGAGCATTCTCTTCTCCAAGCTGAATCTCTCCAACTCAGTCTGTATTCACAGGAGAGACACTCCAGCCCTCTGACTCATTCTGTGGCCCTCCTCTGGATCCACTCCAACAGATCCATGTTTTTTCTGTGCTGACAGAAATTTATAAAGTTGATTAAAAAGCTGATGGCTTTACATTTATGTCCTCTGTCCAAAAATTCCAAATACCAGGAGATTCCAATTTTGTAGGACTCCTAGTGCTTGTGAGGTAAGAGACTATCACTGATGGCTTTTCCCTAAGATAGAGGCAGACAGAACTTGTGGGTCTTGGGCAGAGTCACTCAGCACACTGGAGAACATAGAAGGAAAAACACATCTCCTGTACCCTATCCTTTGCTATAAAGAAGAGTTTAGTATTTGCTGCACTTGGAATAATAAAGTCTTTAAACTGGGTATTCATGTCCTTCAGCCATTTCCTTTTCACTCATGGAAAGATCACAGGAACACAAAACAGGATTGCTTACCTCTTCCAGTCTCCATCTGTTAAAAAGCTTGTTGTACTTTCCTGGGCGGCCTGCAAATCTGGAAAATAAGATTTCTACTTCTAACTGGATGTTCCAGGAACACCCTATATCAGTAGTTGTTTCATAACATCCACTGAATTCCGGGAATATCAACAGAATAAATCACACAGGCTTAAATCTAGTGTCCGTAGGATATGGACATTTCAGAATGCAAAAAAGGACCATCATTTTGCAACTGATCCTAAACTTTTATTATGTCTTGAATAAAAATCCTAGCTTCAGAGATTTTAGATGTTAGATATTCAAACTCTAATCTACTTCTAAGAAGCTAAGCAAGCCAGTACAATTAATAGGAATTAGCTGCAGCAGAGGGATCTGCTTGCCCATGTGAAGTGTACACTTGATGTGTGTAACGAATCACAATTCTTGATGACCTCAGTGAAAGTTATAAAAGACAGAAAGAAATCCATGCCTGGTCCTATTAGATACAGGAGAGAGCAAGACACAAAGAAATTTTGATACTGTATGGTGAATACACCACCGAATGTAACAAACAGATTATCACAAACAGTCTTTACTAGTGTTTTTTTGTTTCTTTGCTTGTTTGTTTTTGTTAGATTTTTTCCAAACAATCTTGAGCTGAAATGGTACTATAAAACTTTATAGAAGATATCCTAAGATATTCTGTAGGTTCTGCGGGAATGGTAAGTGTGACCATAACTGAAGACAAAGCAAGGTTAGATCTGTGCTGTATCTCATGCTCTAAGCTAAAGGTACACACAAAAATTGGAACCAGAATTTCTGCTTCCTACTCTTGTATAAGATTTGCTAGACAATATTTACTATTTACAGAAATGCATTCCTGGAAATGTAACTCAAGGGGAATAAACAAGGAAAGATTAATAAAGCCTATTAACACACGGCTGAATACAGACCCACATTTAGGAAGTGGGTGCATTTTCAAAAGTTCTGAGTTCTTACTTAGTAGGAAAGTCACGTACACCCCCATAAAAAAGTAGAATTTTTACTCTAGTTTCATGGGCAAACATTTCAAGGGTCCAACCCTTCCATACATTTAAAAGTATTTTGTGTTTTAATTATGCCCAGAAACCAACTCATACCTAAACCTTACAGTTCAAACTATCACTGTATTTTCTTCAAATCGATAAAATTAATGAAGATTCTGAGTTCTGTGCAAGTTTTCTTTTAAGTGCAATTGGCAAAGATAACTTACCTGCCAAGAAAAAAGGCGATGTAGAAGATGGAGCTGTTCAAGTTGACAAACTGGAAGAGGAACATTTTCAAGGCAAAGCTGTTTTCCCATTCAGATTCTGTTCTAGGGTGCTCTTCAGAAAGACACAATATACATTATATAAACAAAAACGAAATTAAGTTATGACTAACTATGCTCACAAATCAATCAACACTAACAAAACAAGTGATGGTTTTAAGTCATGGTGCCCCATTAGGTTGCAATTGATTTATTTTCATTGCCCCATCTCAGACTATGTTGTTTCTATGTGGAAACAGAAGATAGAATCCCCTCAGTTCAGAATAAATCATAATACTATGGGAAGATAGCTGTTTCACTTCCATGAAAGAATTAGTAAACCAGTGTGAATTTTTTATGTTAAGATTAAAGGTATCTTGATTCAAAGAAAAAACTCAGCACAGGAAACCCCCACAAAACCCAACCAAAGAAAAACAAGAAGAACAAAACCCCAAAACAAACAAACAAAACCCAAACCAACCAACCAACCCCCATCCCCCAAAAAACCCAAAAGCACTTGGAATCAGTAGAGCAATAGATGGGGGTTGCCAAGGAAAGCAGAGGTCACGAGTCAGCTAAAAGCCAGTTGATTTCTCATCCAAGCTTCTCACCTTCTAAATACTTCTGTAAGACCATTACTTCATCCTCAAGACTTCCCTATCATAATGCTTGTGGAGTGCCAAACAGTTTATAATTCAATGAGGAAAGGACAGAGGTTCTTTCTTGGCTTCTTTTGGAAAGAAATGTAGAAAAGTGTAGTAGGGCTACAAGTGTTCTGTGTAGGTCTGCTCTGCCTTGGATATCTTTCCTTAAGGTTTGTAGAACATTATTTCTGAGTTAGAACTTGGTGATAATTTTTACAAATTATTTTTTACAAAATCCATCTGATGGGTGTATCAAACTTGGAATATAGTACATTGGTAAACGTTTTAAAGTACATGAGTTGTAAAGCATATGAGTTGTAAACCTAAACTGCCTGGATTTGTCAGTTAAAATTTGTACTACTTAATTACTCTGGTCTAATGATGACTAAATTTGGATAGAAATATATGGGATACTAGCTTTACACATGGACAGTTGTTCCCAGAAAGGTTTTCTGATGTAAAACACCTTAGCAAGAAGAATGAGCTACCTAGCTCAAACACCTAATGCTCCATTATGTTTAATTCAAGAAACCTTTTTTGAAAAAAATTCATGTATTTTGGAAAAAAACTTCTGAAGTGTATACACTTCAACAATTATTTTCTTTCCCATTCTCTGATCTGTAACAATATAATATATTTTAAAAGGAATAGAAATAAGTTTGATACAAAAAAATACTTTAAAATATTTTAATAATTTGAGTAAGTTCACTATACATTCTGAATTTTTCTAGCCTGTTCAGCTGCCTGTTACCTGAAGCACTATTAAGTTTTGAGCACCTCATTTAATACTTTAACCAAAAGAGGAAGCTGTGGAATTTAAGCAGCAAGCTGGCATTTAACCAAGACAAGATCACTATTTTGACATGGGCTAAAAGTGAGCATGTAAAACAAAATATTAAAGAGTAACACATTGATACAGCCAGAGATCTTAAATTCTGTCTTTGCTTTCTTGTTTTCTATAAGCTAAAAAGCTTTATCTTATGTTTATATCTAATCACAACTAGAGGCTTCAGGATAAAATTTTAATGTTACAGAATTAGAGCTACTTTAAAATTCATGACTTAACATTTTTATCCTGGACTATTTAATTTTACGTTAACCCATTTTTTTCCATATGAAAGATCAAATTAAAAATTAGTAAAAAACAAACAAGCATTTGGGGAAATTGGAAAAAACTCTTTAGCACACTGAGAAAGAATACATTTCGACTTTTGCTCCAAAATAAGATTACTGTTTTTCAACGTGTACTATGAAACATTAAAAGTAGAATTATAAGAACAAATTCCTTAGTTTTATTTTATTTCCTCGGTGAAATAATAATTCACTTTCTTTCTATGATATTTCTCACTTGCTGAGGGAAATGCCAGAAATGTACTCCATAGATGAAGTTTTCAAAACACTTCTTTATGGAATTACATAATATGCCACAGCCAGCAAGAACCACACCATTAGTAAAGACCTACATACCTAAGTCTGTCAGGAGATAGGCAACCTTTTCATATACCTAAAACAGATACGAGATGGTGTAAGCATAGGACATCCTGGCTGTTGTGATGACAAATCCAGAATGAAAACAAGCATCAAAAGCATAGTATTCTCTTCCTCTACAGCATCAAAGTATCTGGACAGATAAGGGAGAGCAATGCTACAGCTATGTAATGTGTATAGTTTCCTATAAAGACTTCATCGAACTCCTCCAGTCCCATTCTCTTTACCCATGTAAATGTATATAAGCATGTATAAATGTACATTAAATATACAATAAAGATAAAATATACAATCAAGATAAAACAAAAACAAATAGATCAAGAGAAATATTCAGACATCAACAGTTTTCTTAATCAATAGTTAGATGTTTATCCTCTAATTTCAAGAACGGACTTATGTAATCTAAAAGTAGGAAAAAACCCTTGACACAGTACTGTTTTCCTTTGTATGAATATGGATACTGGTTGAGGATATCAGCCTTCTACTGAAAACTTCCGTATCTCTATATATTGACTATCTCCAGTCTTTATTTTAAATGACATTTAGCCCCAGCCAGTTGTCAACTCTGAAATATATTTCCTTGAGTACACTATAAATAGCAAGTTGTTTTTGACAGCTTTGCTTTTTCACTTGAATGTACTCTTTATGATGTGGGGTGATCATATATAATAACAGAAATCAACACATGATTGGAAGAACTATTTCTTATTGCAGTGAGTGCACAATCTCCTTAAGAGAATTAAAAGCCAATGTTTGCTGGGTTATTATTCCTTTTTATCTGTTTGTGCTTGCACGGGAACAGAAAGACGATAAATAATAATGCAGCTGAAAGAATAGAGTTTCTATCCATGTAGTGGTATAAGAGCAAATGATTAAACCTGGGCTGTTACATGACAGAAAAAACTTACACCAAAATCATATCTCGCAGTGATTCTAGGACTGTGCAACACTGATATCACAGCTGCATTTTAAATAAGAAATGGAAGAATCCAAAGTCATTTAATTAAAAACAAACTAGAAAGCAAATTCTCAGCCAAGAAAATAATGTCTTTCCAATTAGAGATCTACTGCAAAAGCTAGTATTACAAAAATGCAAATGTAAAAAGCAGCAATCTGTACCCTTGTAACTTGGTGACATAAGCAAAGATGTGCAGTGACAAATTAAGGAGGAATTAGAGAAAAACATTGACAAACATTGTATCAGGGGAGAAAAATCCACTGAAATACTAGCTTCAGACAGTGCTATAAGCATGAACATGTATTTATCTACTATATGGTTAATTCAGTAAGCTTGTAAAAATTACTCTTTTAAATTTCCCTCTCCTTTAAAAGATCAGAAGACTTACAACATTGAGTGACATGATGATCATAAAATTGATACAGACTCCAGTGCCAGATGTTGCAAACTGCCAATACTTCTTGATGAAATACCACTTGAAAGAAGCAAACTGCTCCATGGCTACCAGTCGATACACCACAACTGCAAACACTGCAGTAAGGACCAGTGAAATCTACAGGTATGTATTTATGAGCAGAGGTATTAGAACAATAGAAATCACATCTGAAATAATATCCACTGAAATAATAAAACAACTGTTTTAAAGACAGTTATTTGTTTTGGAGAACAGAATTTGAGAGAACAAAAAAAACTAGATGAGTTAAAACATTTTGTTACTGTTCTTTTACAATATAACTATATTCCATCTTGTGAAAGAAAGAGATCCCTGAACAAGCAGTAAGACTGAAACAAACAGTTTTGCCTATATTATGTAAATCCACTAATCTTAATGAATGCACTCACACTGAGTTACTGTTTACATCAGAATAAGATTAACTACAATACAATAATTCTAATATTATTAAACATCACCATGAAGAATATTCCTGAGACAGACACCATCAGTCGACTGAGCTTATCAGGGAAAGGCTGAAAAGGTTCAGGTTTTCCTGTGATGGGATTTACTCTTTCCACTTGGGAATATTTAGCTTCAAACTGAGGACGCAGCTCTTCCTGGAATGACAGGGTGGATTCCATTTGTTGTATTACTTATTTCTCTCAAGAATCAGACATAAATGTGCTATAAAGTAGAAAATTATGCTAATACAAATAATTTTTCATAATGCTTCAACTCAAGTAATTTCAACTTCAACTAAATAATTTGCTCTTTTGAAAATCCTTGGAAGCAGTGCCAGAGACCAGCAAAGAACAGAAAACATAGAAGCCTTCCTCACTATGTGAGGATGTTAAAAAGAATCATGGGTCATATTGGTGACCTAAACACTAGATTGTCTGCAAAAATTGGTAAGAAAACTATAAATTAGGACCAGTTATAATGGTGTTTTTTGTGTTATGAGAGCATTTATTAAAAGCCACCAACTTCTATCTACCCATCTATGGGAAGCTGTAAAACAAGCAAAGTCTATTGACTTAAACTGCAATTAAATCACCAATATAGGTAAATTACAGCTATGTTGACTAGTGATTTATGGAATAATAAAATTTTATTATTGCTGATACTGATCACAGAATGTTCAAAGCTAAGCTATGCTTCTCGGAAGGATTCAAAATCTACTTTTTGTCCTGTTGCTTGCCTTTTTTTATGCAGGATCAGGAATTTCCAGAACAAGAAACCATGGAACTGAATGGCATCTGTGCTGACATCAGAAGTAGCTCCCGTCCTCTGTACAGGAAGTATTTCCACTCAGTTTTTCAAAGGTTACTTTTAATAATGTAGAATTATCTTTGGAATTGTAATGTTAGTTGCAAAAGGCAAAGTATCCTTGTACAGTCTCAAGCATACCTTTGTATTCTGCAACTAGTGCTATAAATACAAATATGATCTGAATGACAAACTCAGATGACTGGCATACAATATGGATTGATATTGAGACTTTAACCATGCTGATAGCAAGGCTTTACATGTTTACTTTCGTTTCTTCTTACCTCTTCATCTTCCCAGTCTATGAGGTCCCAATCATAGGTTAATACAGCTCTCCGCCTTTTCCAAAACTCCAGAAAGACTGTTGCTGTGGAAAACAATTGTACTTTAGTTACAGGGGGGAAAAAAAGGGCCATGCAGATCTTAAGAAAAGAAAATCAGCAATGTAACGTATCATTAGACACTTTCTGACAGTTTTCCTCATAAAATCTAAAAACTCTAAGTAGCTTCAGGATAATCCCTGTCAAATTTAAAACACTATTTTACAATGTTCATCTAAGAATCATATTTTTGTTGTCTGCAGCATCTGTACAGAGATAGGTACCTGTCAATATGAGACACTGCCATCCCATTAAATTCATCATTTTTCTTTTAATTTTATTCAAACATAAAATCTTTCCTTGAAGAAACAAGGTTACGCATTCACAATGACATCTATTAATAAAGAGCTACGAGCTATCTCATTTTATTCATTTCAAATCAAGACAACCTCACTTCTTTCCCAGCTATACCAGTTTTATACTGCAGCAGTTTTACTACTAGAATAATTCTTTAGACAATTATTTCTAATCTAGGTGAGAGACCATAATCAGATTCTCCACGTACTTAAGGGTTTTGATAAGATAGTTACAACTAATAAATACCTCCAAATTTCCAAAACACTGTAGTCTGTCAGTGAGAGTAAGACACCTTGTTTAGGGTGTGATTCCTGACAAAACATAGAATTTTCCAATTGTTCCTTGGAAAACAATGAATTCAAACAGGAAGTGAGAAAATTTGCTTCCTTCTAGAAAGGCAACTGCTCAAAAGGATTTCTAAATCAAACTGAACAGGATGGTCTCATATTCCTACCTTTATCTATATTTCTGTACTATGTTTAGTATCTTTTTGGGTTTCTATATATACTTGGTACAGTTATAATTAGTTATATATATTATACCTATATCTACATAAATATACATGACTTACCTATGCAATATATTAAAGCACAGCAACTAGAAGTTAGCAGAAGTTCACCATACCACTACCCATAAATAATGGCTTGTTGAATGAAATGAACTTGTCCCTGAGTATTATTTCTAGGTTGTATGTTCGTTTATTCTTTGAAGCATGGATCTTGTATTCACGATAGATGTAAGTTTCAGATGCTCTTAAACAAGAACAGCTCCCAGCTCTCCATTTAAGCAGTAGTGGAGTTTGTACTTGAGTAACCTGAGGTGAAACAACCTTTTCTCACTGACTTTGGTAGTGTTACCACAACCAATAATAGGTTCTGGTACTATATGAATAACAATAAATGATGTCTTTTATGTTACGTATGTGCATGAAGCATTTGACAATGCAATGATAAAGAAAATCTTCTATGTGGATGAAGCAAGTGAGGCCAAATCGCTAACTATACCGGTCAACTGAAGTACCTTTTCCAGACTCATCTGAGGTCTTTTAAAAGCTGCAATGTTCTCTTTCCCACAGCAGAACAGAATTCATGGTAATTTTGCTGTGCTACAGGGCTACTGTGAAAAAAGCTAAAGGTATATAAAAAGCCTTGTATGTGGGAAGAAAAGCAATTCACAAAACTTCTGCTGTGGTGTAAAGTTCTAGTCTAAATAACAGTGAAAAAACATCAGAATTTTGAAATTCAAGTATATGTTCAATTCTACAGAAAGCCTGGATCCTTCCTAAAGTATCCTTCCTAAAGCCTGACTTTATTTTACTGCATCACACTACTAGTACCAGCCGTTTCTGATTGCTCTCCATGCAATCCAGCCTCTCCAGTTCTGATCGATAGGAACTTCTCACTGAATCATCTCTTATCCTGATCTCCACACTCTGAAAATTACAAGCCTTGACTTTATCAATTATTGCTCTAGAAAAATGAGACATACATGACTAATCCAACCATTTGAACATCAAGATGAGACCATACCATTGCTTTGACCTGGCAGAGATTTTCTCTGCTCTTCCAGGGTTCAGGGTAACTTAGTTTAGAAAGAAACACACAAGCCTCCAGTTTCCCACAGAAAAAATTATCTGGTGCCTCCCGCTTTTCCATGAGCACGTTGCGTTTCTGAATTTTTAATCTCAATATACACGCTGTACTTTCTTTTCTTTTGTCCAGAATTGTGGTAAAGATCACTCTAAAGACCTAAAGATCACTAAAGATTTAATGACTTATTCAATGCTCTGCAATATAGTCTGCAATTCTGCCCATTGTACACATCCAGAAGTTTCTTATGTAAGTTATCTTATGTTTACGACCTCTAGACTGCCAGTATTCACATCGATGAAGATCTAAAATCATAGAACTATAGAATCATTTACCTTGGAAAAGATCTCTTAGAACATCAAGGCCAACTGTTAATCCGGCACTGCTAAATCCACCACTAACTCAAGTCTGTAAGTGCCACATCTACACATCTTTTAAAGATGTCCAGGGATGGTGACTCCACCACTTCTCTGTGCAGCCCCTTCCAATGCCAGACAACACTTCTAGTGACGAAATTTTTCCTAATATCCAATCTAAACCTCCCCAGGCACAATTTGAGGCCATTTCCTGTCATCCTGTCACTTGCTGCTCAAGAGAAGAGATTGACACCCACCTCACTACAACCTCCTCCTGTTAGGTAGTTATAGAGAGCAATAAGGTCCCTTCTGAGCCTTTTTTTCTCCAGTCTAAACACCTCCAGCTTCCTCACCGGCTCTTCACCATACTGGTGCTCCACACCCTTCTTCAGCTCCACTATGCTTCTCTGGACACACTCCAGCACCTCAATGTCTCTCTTGTAGTGAGCAGCCCAAAACTGAACACATGATTTGAAGTGCAGCCTCACCAGTGCTGAGTACAGGCGGATAGTCATTGCCCTAGTCCTGCTGGCCACACTATTTCTGACACCAGCCAGGAATGCCACAGGCCTTCTTGACCGCTTTGGCAGACTGTTGGCTCATGTTCAGACAGCTATCAACTGTCCCAAGTCCTTTTACACTGGGCAACTTTCCAGCCACTTTTCCCCAAGCCTGTAGCTCTGCATAGGGTTGTTGTGTTATCCAGAGTTGAAACTGCCACTTAAAAAATACTGGGTATAGCTGAAGGATAGCTTAGTCTCCTCTTACACTCCTGGAGAACTCTGAACCACCTTGCCTGCATAGGGCCACAGCTCCAAATCTGATCACACCTGGTCTCACTGCTGGAGGCTTTGCCTTCCAGGAACAGTGGGCCAGCACTCAGCATCAGCCTTCTGGCACCATGCTGCAGGTGTACAACTCATAGCCAAGAATTCAGTCACAAACATCTTCCACTAGATGTTAAGGCACTGAGGTAAAAAGCTTTTACTTTTCATAAGAGATGAGTTAAACTGCTAACAAACAAGAGAGAGCGAGCACACCTTCCTAAGGCCAGTGCTGAGGTCCAGGACAGCCCTAGAGGGGTATGACTTTCATACCACTTCAACAGATATGCTTGAACAGAATTTCAGACTATATATTTAAGATCTTGATATTTTCAAATATTATACAGTTATTCAAACACCCTTTTTAAAAAAAAAAACTGTCAGAAAGGCTTATCAGCACCATAACGTGTGCATGCTGATGTGAATACTGTTGACCCCAGTACATGACTTGTCATTTGGTTAATGCTGTGTAAGATTTGGACATAAATTAGTGGTGCTTGTTTTCAGATCTCATGGTCCATCTATTAGATAGATGTCCGCCCAGACACAGCAATAAATGCGAACTGGAAGCTAGCTAATACACAGTGAAGAGAATCTTAGATTCCAAAGAAATAAACCAAAAATCAGAAAACCACACCCACAGCATCTGACTTTGTCCTCCCTCCCATCACAGACCACCCCATTTCAAGCCACTAAACCAATTTACTTCCCCCCAAAGGGGTATTAGAACTGGTAGAACTTGGTTCATCTCACTAAAAACTTCCACTTGTCCATGCAGTACTTCCAAGAAACACCACCAGTTGCTTCTATATAAATACCTCCTGTAGATACCATATCCTCAACGCTTACCTCAAGGATAAGTTATGCCAAGGTATTTACACTTGACATCTTAAAAATTTAAAGTGGAAACATGACAACATCATGGCACTCCACTCAAATAGTCACACAATACTGAAACATTTCTGAGTCTCTCTTCACCACATACCAGCCTAGAATAAATATACATAAAGGATTAAAGAATGAAAAAAGTCATGAGTTGACTGGATGAGTAAATGAAGTTCTATATGATATGCCTGACTTTTTCATTCCTAATTTAATCCAGTATTTTTGAATGTAAGATCTAAAGGGAGGAGTAAGAGTTGTAACATTCAGATCCCTAGCTGGTTATATTTTCAAAAGTAAAAATTAATGACACCTGACAAACTCAGAAAATTTGGATTTACACTGTTTTCTTAAATTATTGCAGCTGTGAACATATTTGGAGATAGGATCAGACCCACTTCTAGCAGCATGCTTTTCTTACTGGAACTTTCATACTGCTGCTTTATTTTGCAGAAGACAGGCCTTTACCAGTTCTCATCTCACCAAGTGTTCTGTAGGAAACTGTAATAAGAAGAAGCTATCTTTTTTTAAATTAATAGTTGCGTTGTACACAGACCAACAGTTTCTGTAGTTTACAGAAAGCAGTCACCCTTCTGAAATACTAGTTCAAAGACTTTGAAATGATTAATCAATAAGCACTGTCTGCCCACTTTACTACAAACACTGCAATTTCTGTGGACACTGTAAGGACAGAGCTGAGTCATGACAGCAGAAAGTTGGTCAGGCTGGATCCCAGACGTGCAGTGAAGGGCTGCCCCACCTCGCCCAGCCTCAACAGCATGGCATGTTCCTGATCGCTGTCACGCAGCCACCCTTATTGTACCTGCACTCCCCTCTCCCCAACAGACTAACTGCACTCTGGGCCACAGCAGTATTTCAACAGGTTCTTTCAAGCTTTGTAGAGCTTAAGGCTGAGGGGGTTTTTTAAGCTTATTAGTGGATCTGATTAATATGCTCTTTTATATTGTATTCAGGAAGGTAATCAGTACTGTTGTAGTCAAATTCTACTTGGAGTCCATTTCTGAGAAAATAATTGAAAATAAAACCCATTTTGTAATTCAAATATTAAAGCAGAGAAGCAGCAATCATAAGCAATGACAGTATTTCCCTCCAACTCATACTTTTCTTTAGTGGGTATTTATGCTCCTTATCAAGCAAGTATAGAATTTCTCTCAGAGTAAGTTCAGAGCCATTTTAAATGCTGGTGAGGGGTGATGCTGATGGTGGAGAGAAATATTCCATATATGACACTTTATAGCAAACTTCTCATAGAAATTACATTGCTATTGCTTCTGTTGAGTTTAATTCTACCAAAAACTACCAGGAAACACTTCAGAAGCTAGGCCAGTGCACTTAACATTTGTCAGGTTGCTAGATAGTAAACAGAGGGTAAAAATTAAATTAATTATAGACTACAATTCATACTTATATTCCTCTTTGTAATTTACTAAAAACTGAAACACTATTTTTTCTCAGAACAAAAATTAAAATACATTTAGGCTTAAAAATGTAATGTTTATCACTCATTAAATTTAGAAGAATGTCATTTTTGGAGAGCAATCTGAATTTTAGAGCAAAGAGCCACAAGACCAAATATCCAGTACGTTTCTGGGACCATCATTTGCAATTATTTCTTTGTGAATTCTTTAAGTTAAATAGTCTATCTCTTACTTTATATGTTCTGCCTATTTTTAGTTCATTGATGTAAAGGTAAAAATGAGGCTTTTGTTAAGTTCAAAAATTCTGCAAATATGAACATGTTATCTCAGATCAAAGAAGTGCCATTAATAATTAGTTAATCACATCACCATTTACTCCATAAATTAAATTACTTCCTTAGTAATCTAATGGGAAATGGTGAAAGGTTCAATTTAATGACATGCAAAAGAATGTCATGTGAATTTACAGTTCTAAAGACTGTATTATCTATCCATAAAAAGAAGTTGAAATTATTATTTTCTTGACAATTGCAGAGGTTTTGCAGACATTATACCTATCACTGGCAGGTGCTGGCCGTGGTCAGGAAATGTTGCAATTATTTTATCATGCCACAAATCTATTTTTACATACTCAGGTTCCCATTGGAGGGCCATTTTTATGGGAAATTCCATTCACATCCTGGTGACCTTAAATAAGGGCCACTACATCTCTTCATAAAGCCTTACACTGAAGGAGAAATTTCAATCTTCCCCTTTCTGGAACAGGCTTTTTTTTCTACTCAGCTGCCACAGGTCTCAGATGTAATGTGATTCTATCAGCACAGAAAAAAATGCAGAGTGCAAAATCCACTGAAGAAACATGATGGTGACCATCGTATGTAAAAACCTCCTTTTTATTGACCAAAAAAAAAGGTAGAGCTAACCTAGGTTGTTGGAAACCAAGAAGTTAAAACTTCCACAGGCAATAATGGATTTGATTTACAGCCCTGGAAAGAATTTGGGTTGATGTGATGACAAGACAAATAGACCTTAAGCAAAGAGAATCACAAACCTATGCTCCTATAGCTATAAATAAGAAAATGTATTGGGTGATAACGTGAAGGGTTTTAAAGTGTAGTAGTATGATTTTATAGTTTAAGTTAAGAATTTAGATGTTATAATAGAAGCATATGGGTGTACGTGACTTAGCAAATAATTGGTTGAAAATAGATGCATTGCAGTAAAAGTGACCAAAGGTGATAGGTTATCAAGTCAAAACAAAGTTTCGTGTTAATTGCTTATTGGACCAGAAAGTTATAAATTGCCATGTAAGCTCGTAACCCGTGACTATCTCTATTATGGCAATGTGTTACTTAGCTCTACGGCCTCTGAGACTGATTCCTTGCTTGTTATTTTAAGTAATAAATCGTGTATAACCACGATAGTCCCATCTCTTTAATCAAAGCTCCAACGTGGAAGAAGTAAAAGAAGAAAAAGCCAGAGAGAAAAAATTTGTAAGGTAACTGAACCGCAGCCTAATCCCATGTCAATGTCAGTTCTACTCACTTCAGGCTACACCTATTGCAGTGATTTTCACTGAGCTGGTACTGAGGAATGGAAATACCAGTGAACCAAATAGCTCAATCTATTTTGGTTTTTTCCATTAATAATCTGTTCATAGCTTCCTTAAACACTTACTCAACCAGTTAATGTAAGTTTTGGGTTCTTCTATAAATTTGGCTGATCTATAGCACTGCTGTTTTACTGCAACAGCACTGCTTGCATATAAACCTCTAAAGGCAATGACTGTCCTTGAAGAACTTCAGTATTTTTCTAAATTGTATGAACTCTGATGTTTCACTAGAAAAAGAAGAGTTAAGTATTGCAGACGCAAGGAAGCAGTTCAACACAGCCTGAGAATTACAACAACTTTCAAAGGAGGTTTGTTCTTGATGTTTCCTCACAAAGGTTACACAAATCAAGACAATCACAAAAAATGACAAAGAATTTGTTCAGCAAGGATACTGACTCCTTCGTACACTGCTATTAAAATTACAGGCAATGTGAATGGAGAACAATTTCCCTATATAGTTTAGTTACAGTGAAGGGATAACAAGCAATTTGACCAAAAACATTTTGTTCACTAATGACTATTAATATAATCATGTAAAGAACACATGACTGAATTGAAACAGTAATACTGTTAAAAGGAAGGCATGTGGTTTGAAAACTTTGGGGTTTTTTCCTCAAGGTTTTGGGGGTTTTTTTGCAGTTATTTCTACTAACGAATCAAAATCTAATATTCAGATAGTATAGCATTTAATAGTCCTCTGGAGGTCTGTTGTTCATACTGTAAACAAAATTGGAGCTGATAATTTAACTTCAACATGGTTTGCTTTGGCTTGGTTGTTTGGGATCAAAGTGGTTATCCTGAGTTTAACTAACAAGCAGAAGTTCTCTCTTTTCTTTTTGTTAAGAAGGTTACAAATGTTTTCCAAGCATAGATCCTTCACCATAGAACTGATCTTAACTTGGGAAATAAGCAGTGTGGAGAAACGGAATATACATTTTAAAACAGATTAAATTACATTGTATAAGCACACACATGTTTCAAATAATGGTGCCACCTTCAAAGCACAAAATAAATAGGAATAAAGCTGAAATGAGATACTTTGATATGATTTTAATTATCCACTGATAAAGCACTACCCATAGCTGACTCCATACATCACTGTATGTGCTTTTCACATTGCTCTTAACAGTGTTACATACAAAGAAGCTAAGCTGGGGAAAATATACAACTAAATAAAAAAGCGCAATTGAACAAATTAATAAAACCAGCCCTTATTCTCTCTGCCCCCCTCACCCAGAAAACCCACCTCAAAACAAAAAAAAAAAAAAACCACAAACCCTCAAAAAAAACATTCATAGGAAAAAGCGTAAGAAAGTAGGAGAGGCTTGAAGACAAAACAAATAGTTAATTTTTGCAGGTATAAATCTCCTTACTTCAGGTGGTAAAATACCCACATATATGGACACTCAATTAAGTAATGATGCTGAAGAATAACTTACACAATTTACTGTGCTAGCATATGAGAGCTCATGTTTGGGAGTTAAAGACTGGATGATCTCAAGCTGTTTCATACATAGAAAAAATACCCCTCACCAAAACCCCACTGAGCAGCACATACTGAACAGCAGACCTAGTGCAATCATGTGACTTCAAGGTGAGTTTTTCTCATTCTTCTCAATTTAACATTTGAAAAATTAATGCCTAAAGTACAGTTTCCAGTTTCGTATAGCAAAAGAAGTTTGCACACAAATTCAGCCTCATTCATAACCTCTGGACCGATTCAGCTTTCAATCTGCTCCTGGCAGCATTCATATGACACTTACTGCTCAAGGTCACAAAACATTATCCATCAACTTTCCAGGTTAATTGTAACAATTCTAATTCTTCACAACAGAGCATAACTCTATAGCATGCTCTTAGAACTGCTGTCTGTCCAGAAAACATTGCCTTGGGAATACCATCCATAGATGTTTCACTACCTCACTCCATAGCAAAGTGGTTTCGAATTATTTCCTTCTGAGCATGAGGTCTGTTTACAGAACCATGGAATTTTCTTACGCAAATAAGCTTTTGTTCCAGAATCATGGAATGGGTAAGGTTGGAAGGGAGTGGATCATCTGGTCCAACTTCCCTGCTCAAGCAGGGTCATCCAAGAGCTCATGGCACAGGATTGCATCCAGGCAGTTCTTGAATATCTCCCATGAGGGAGACTCCACCACCTCTCTGAGCAACCTGTTCCAGTGCAAGCAGGAGAGAAGTCCTGCCTCACATTCAGGTTAAAATTGCTGTGCATCAGTTTCTGCTCATTGCCTCTTGTCCTATTGTTTGGCACTGAGCAGATACTGGCTCCATCTTCTTAACACACTCCCTTCAGATACTTAGATACATTGATGAGATTTCCCTCTCAGTCATCTCTCCTCAAGGATGAAAAGGCCCAGCTCCCTCAGCCTTTCCTGTTAAGAGAGATTCTTCAGTCCCTTAAACATCTTCATAGCCCACCACTGGAACCGCTCCAGGAGCTCCTTGTTTTTCTTGAAATGAGGAGCCCAGGGCTGGACACAGCACTCCAGATGTGCCTTACCAGAGCTGAGCAGAGGGGCACAATCACCAACCTTAACTTGCTGGCAATGCTCTCCTTAATACACAGGATACGATTGGCCTTCTTGCCCACAGAGCACACTCATGGATACTTTGTTGTCCACCAGGACCCCCAGGTCCTTTTCCACAGAGCTGCTTTCCTGCAGGTCAGTCCTCAGCCTGTATTGGTGCATGGAGTTATTCCTCCCCATGTGCAGGATCCTGCATTTCCCTTCGTTGAATTTGAGACAGTTCATCTCTCCAACCTGTCGAGGTCCCCCTGAAGGGATGCACAGCACTCTGCGGTACTGACCACTTCTCCCATCTTTGTGTCATCAGCAAACTTGCTGAGGGGGCATCTACCCCTTTGCCCAAGTCATTGATGAGTAAGTTAAACAATACTGGGACTAGAATTGAACCTTGGAGGACACCATCAATGACAGGCCCCCAGCTAGACCCTGTGCCACTGATTACAGTTCTCTGGGATTGAGGTGAGGCTGACTGGTAGGTAGTTCCCCGGGTCCTCCTTCTATCCCTTTCTTGAATATTGGGATGACATTTGCTTTCTTTCAGTCTTTAGGCACCTCTCCTGATCACCAAGATCTTTCAAAGATGTTTGTGTCTGCCAACTCTCTCAGCACTCGTCGATGCATCCCATCACGGCCCATGTACTTATGTACGTCAAGTTTGTCTAAGTATTCTCTAACACAATTGTCCTTGAACAAGGAAAACTCTTCTTTCTGACCTTCTTCTGACCCTGGGCACCTGGGACAGAGACTCCTGAGGTCTGGTCATGTCAGTGAAGACCGATGCAAAGAAGACGCTCAGTAACTCTGTCTCTTCTGTGTCCTCAGCTAGAAGGGCCCCCCTTCATTTAGTAATGGGCCACATGACCCTCAGTTTTCCTTTTGTTATGGATGCATTTGAATAAGCCTTTCTTGTTGTCCTTGACATACTTGCCCAGATTTAATTCCAGATGGGCCTTGGCCTTCCTTGTTTAATTTCTACTTACTCTGATAACCTCTCTATATGCATTCCAAGTGACCTCACCTTGCTTCTATCTCCTGTGTATTTCCTGCTTATGTTTGACAGGAATTCTTTACCCATTCATACAGGTCTCTTGACTGCTTTGCCTGATACCTTTCTCATTGGGATGCATTATTCTTGAGCCTGGAGAAAGTGGTCCTTGAATATCAACCAGCTCTGTTGGACCCCTCTTCCCTGCAGGGCCTATTCCCATGGGATTTTTCCAAGAGATCCCTGAAGAGGCTAATGTTAGCTCACCTGAAGATTGTGGTTGTAAATTTACTTGCTGCCTTGCTTCCTCTTTGTCCAGTACTGAACTCCACAATCCCATGATCCCTGCAGCCAAGGCTGCCCCCAACCTTCACATCTCCAGCAAGACTTCTCTGTTTGTTAGTATGAGGTCAAGCAACATGCCATGCCTTGGGGAATCCTCTACTACCTGCTTCAGAATGTTGTCATCAATGCTTTCCAGGAACCTCCTGGACTGTTTGTGCTTTGCTTCTCCAGCAGATGTCAAGGTAGTTGAAGTCCCTCACAAGAACCAGAGCTGTGACTTTGAGGCTGCTTCAAGTTGCCTGTAGAAGACTTCATCCATTTCCTCCTCCTGATCAGACGGCCTGTAGCAAACACCCACAACAGTGTCACCCTTACTAGTACCCCCTTTTATCCTGACCCATAAGCTCTCGACTTACTCCTCATCCACCCCTAGTCAGAGCTGACTACATTCCAAGTCTTGCCTCACACAAGGCAACTCTGACACCAAGCCCTTCCTGGTCTCTCCTATACAGTGTGTAGCCCTTCGTGACAACATTCCAGTCATACGAGCTATCCCACAGCATCTCCATAAGCACTCTGAGATCAATATTCCAATTGATATTGATCAAGACGAGATTAATTTTGCTGATCATCAATACTATTTTAGGTGATTCTTACATCACTAACACTCAGGGACATAAAGTTTCCAGCATCAACACATGGTAAATCAGTGAGATTCCTATTGTATAACACTAACTTCTTTTACCAACTTATTTGGGTCTTCACTGAGTAACTTGGTTTGGTAAAATAAAATCATAAACAAAACTGTATTTCTTGCAGGTTCTCTATAAAACAGACTTTGAACTCAACACCATGCAACCCTCCTACGGAATGACTCTCATTTTTCTGCTTGTAAGACTGCAATGGAACAGAAGCAATACCGAGGCCGGAGAAGTAAAAGAAACAAGTATAGGAAATAGCTCAGTTACAGAAAACCATCACTTTGCACTGCAACTAACTTCATAGAGATTTGTTCTGCATATGACTACCACCCTAAGTCCTTCTACCATCAGTCATGCTGCATCAGCAGATGCCAATGCCAAAGAGAATGTAATGAAAAGAAGAGAAATGATCAGTGGGGCAAAAAGCATATCCCTGAGGTCCTCTGATGGCACCACCTTCTCTTCAAATGTGTCCAAAAAACTGAATAAATAACTCAGCCACAAACTTCCACAGAGGCCCAATGTCTTTAGCAACATTTAGAACAACAGGTAACTTTTCTGAAGTGACCAAAAGTGCTGCACCTACATCTAGCTCCACAGTGACACCAAGTAATTCCACAGTCATCTACACTACTCTTGGGGCTTCACTGCTTCCCAGTGATAACTCTTCAATCAAACCCACCCTGTTGTTCCCCATCAGTGCCACTCTGACATCACCCACGGTGAAGCAGGACAGTGCTACCCCAAATTTCAACCCCATTCAGCAGACAACGAAGCTGAATTCCAGCAACCCTTCTACTGCATCACCTAATCCAAAAGATGCCAATGAAGGTAAGGATCTAACTAAAGTTCAACTGGTTTAATAAAATTATAATGCTGAAATAAAACCTTTTTTAAAGTGAACTGGAGGCTTTATGAGACACGTGAACTTACAAGAGACCTAGTACAGACGAAAACTAAAGCTCATCCAAAATAAAACATGTATTTTTCAAATTATTTACTCTTTAATTCGTTATTTAACACTTCCCAGAGTGGGAGAAGCTAGTGACAGGTATTGCCTATTTACACTGGAGCGGACCTTCAAAGCACATATGTAGAAATTAGATTTAAAATATACAGCACATCAACTTATTAAAGTTCAGAAACTTTTGTGATCAAAGGTGACTTCTTATAAACATTTCCAAAGGAATTACTCACTGTACATTTAATTATCAAGTTGAGTATGCGTGGGCAAACAATGGCACATGAAACTGTCATGGCACTTTTCTATCCTGCTATTCTGAATGAGGTCTTCAGGAAAAGAAAAGGAAAGATTAGAAGGCACAGTAATTTTTTGCATTAATTAGCTTTCAAGCTTTTAACACAGGACTGAAAGTACAGTTTGTACTAAGAACTGAAGGATCATCAGACTTTCATATTTCCCATCATAGTTAATACATAGCTAATAATTACAGTGTACCTGATTTTTAGATAACATTGATAGAAAAGGAAGGAGGGTTGGAGAGCAAGTTCAGCTCCAAGAAAAACTGAATACCTTGAAGAAAAGTTTTACGAAATTTGAGGAAAATCTTGAAGAAATGCATTTATTCTGCAACTTGAACAAGTGCAAGAAGCATTTCTGAATTTTTAACCTTTCACACACAAAAATTGAAATTCAGAGGCTACAATTTTAACTGCTGGCTTAAATGCTTACAAATAATTGCATTCAAAGAATGATTCCTGCTTATTATTTAATTTAAAAATACTGGTTGGTTCAGTAATTAAACCTGAAACCTTTTTATTTTACTAAAAACTCATTCAGCTGCCTTTTTATTTTTCCTAAACCCCCATTATCCCTCCAAACCTCAAGGATGGAGATGTCTGTTTTCTTTTACAAAGGCAGAAACTTTCTGCAGAGAGGCTGGTTTAGTCATAGTTTACAAAGTGTTTCAGATCCTTGGTGAAATGTCTCACTCACTGGTTTTACAGATTTATTATTTCCATTCAACTGTTTCATCTTTGTTTCTTTTTCTCCCAGACAAACACAACAAAGGAGGAGTAACGGTGTCATTGTAGGAGCCATTTTGGGATCTGTATTAACTGGCCTGGTTGGATATTTTATATGTGCTAAGGTCTGAGTCATTTTCCCACAGATGGCTTTATGATGATACAAGGAGTGATGCAGGTAAGGAATAGTACAAGTGTTCTGCATAAGAACATTTCTGATTTCTGTGCAGGGCTGCTTAAATAGTCTGGTCTTATTGAATTACTAGGATATCACTGACTCCAGTCAAACTAGTTTTCAACTGACATTAATTTATTATTTTTATTTTTAGCTTAACCAATATGGCTCTTAACTCTATATCTCCTCCTTACAAGTTATTTTTTTAACCTCTGAAATATCAGGAAAATAATACCTAGTATCAGTGAACCTGTTCAAAGGATTGTGGGCAAGTTCAAAACTATAGCTCAAAAGCTCTCCCAAACCTTGATTAACTGAAAAAAGCTAGACTCTTTAGTTATCCAGTGTCAATTACAGAATTAAGGATAAAGCTATACCTGTTTTCAGAAGTAAAAATATTATTAAGAGGTTTGAAAAGATGATTGCTTTTGTCTTCTCCATGAATATGTAAAAACTTGTATTGAAGTATAATCACACTCCAAACATCTATATCATGTTCCTGGACCTTATTTTTAAATGTTTAAATAAATACTGAGAGGCCAAACACACCTTTTTTCTGATAGAAAATAAAATCAAAATAAATTCCGGCAATATGTCCTTTCCAGCTTAAATGCAAGAGCTGAAAGCTGCCAGAACGTCAGATTAGGAAGTAGCTTTGAAAGTTGACCACCCATGTGGGTACTGAATGGGTGTTGCTGAGAGGACATGAGTTATCTTCAGAAAATCATGCATCAGGGGACAAAACCAGCACAGCAGACAAGACAGAGGAAGACAGTGCAGGGTGCTCAACTGATGGCATTCCAATGGCTGACATCACACCATCCCACCCTTCACTGTAATGCTTGCTTCAGATTATATTCTTGCCTGTTATCTACACTCTTTCATTTTTTTGAAAACAACCTGGCAGTTGTTACCTTACAGGCATTACTGTGCAAACAATATCTTGAAAAGTAAGGAAAAATCACAAGATACACCAATATACAACAGGCAGGGTTCAGTAGCAGAGCATCACTCCTCTGCTTTGTAATTGAATAATCAACCTATGGTTTTCCTGGAAGGCTATTATACTTGCTTTCTTAGAAATAATATAGAGAAATAGCACCCAGGTAAGATTCTGCTTTGTGTAACTTTGGTCAGCAATGTAATGGAGAAAAATTTGACTAGGATTGCAAAGATAATTTAGTATCAATACAAAAAAAAGTCCTCAACTTAACTACTTTGAAGTGAAACTATTCTATCCAAATATAATTTCTATCCGATAAACTACTCAGGTCATTATTTTCCTAAATTTACATTTGTACCTTCTTCAGTGAATATGACAAGATTGATTAAGTTTACTTGGATTATTTAATTTGCATTACTTGAAGTTTGTCAGGGAAAATGGAATTACTGAGTAATACAAACTACATCTAACCTTTGACTGGATGATACAGAATTAAAATCACTATCAGTGGGAAGAAAGACGACAAGTTTCTATTCCTCTGTCAAACTGATCTGTTGTTCAATTTGCAGGCTAGATCTGTAGAAATTATTTAAAATGTGTCTGTACAGAGTAGATAGAAGAAATACTTAACATGAGAGAAAAGGAATTATCTCTGATACATATATAGGTATCCTAAAAAGCATGGTCCAGTTTTGTCCACCTAAAGAGTAAAATAATGGCAGTATAATGCAAATAATTGCATCATTTATCTGTTTGCAATTACCAGACACGTCTAAACAGAAGGAAAGAAACAAAGAATATGTAAAAGAAACAATTGTAAAGCCATAGAACAAACAAAACAAAGCGCAGAGAAAACTACACATGTGGGATATGCCCTTGTTATTATGCTGTGCTAAAACGCTTTAATTAGTGTGGAGACTGTGGATCATGTTGATGGAATGGAGTTATCTCAGTAACTGTCTGTGAATGTTGCGATGAGGTTTTATTTGATATGTGAGTATACATGCACATAAACCCCAGAGAGAAAATATGTCAGTCACACTGAATATGAGCAAAACAGGTATTTAAAATTTAAAATATTAAAGATTTGAGTCCATATATGCAGTTTTGCCATTCTTTTTGAGTCCAGTCATAAAAACAGCCTATGTCCCATCAATACCAGAACCTGATTTCTAACATTGTATCCAGCACGTTTGGTAGCAGACTGAAAATCTCAGACAGATTCACCTATATTACATGAGAATATCACTCTGGATGCTTGATATGAAGAAAAATGTACTGCTTAGCTTTCGCCTTCCTTAGTCCATATAATGCCATCTTTCCTGAGGTAAAGCAGTGTCATATAAGCAAATTCCTCCTTACAGTTCAACCTTGGCCTCAGCTGAAAATGGAAAGAGCTCTCTTGAAGGAGAACTTGAAGACAGAGATGAAGAGATGCTAAGAAGCTACCTGTGTCGTCTGCACTGGTAACCATATAATTAAATGCACTGTATTTTAGGAATTTTTGAAAGTAATAATTAATAATTGCAAGGCAGTAATAACAAAATTAGGAGTAAATGAAGAAATATCACTGAGGCAAGTAATCAAAGTGTGCCCTTTAGCTATATCACATTAATTTTTAACAATCCAATCATAATTTTCACATGTATGGGGATGTGCGTCTGTTTTCCATGTAACTATTTGATGTTTTGCTGTTGTTTGTATACTGTTACTTGCTCTTACCATGCCAGCCTCCAAAATTTGTGACATTTGTTCTTCCTTCACTTTAAGTTAGAATCATCAATACTTATTCATACACATTACATAAATAAAGCTGTTGTGTACCATTTCATTCAAAACTGTAAAACTCTGGCTTGAATGCTGACAGCTGTATGTATGTGAACTAGAGCAATTTTCTCAGGGTTTACACTGACAAACATGTACATTGGTAGAATCAACTATCTCTTGTTCTATTCTTCTTCCCTATTTCCCAGCAGCAAAATCCTATTAGCTGCAGTGAAAGCTAATTCTACCAAGCATTTCATGCTGGAACCATTAAATCTGTCTTTTATGGCACTATTACACTGACCTTCTACAAGAGGCAAGACTGTCCTTGTTAACTCCTGTTCAACAGTGACCTCTGTGGATATCCCCCTGCTTGAACTTGAGCCTCACAACACAATGTGCGCGATGTCAGTGTGAACATGAGAGATTCAGATTAAGAATTTGATTTGCAGTAAGCACTTAACATCAAACCTTTCCTATACTTTCCTCTAATTAGCTCCCATAAAACCATTCTCATTTATTCTATAAGAATCCTCTATAAGATGTGTTTTTTATATTTGTTCAAGATCAGTAAATTAACCTACATGTTTGCTTCTAAAAGGATTTTGACCTGAATAATATAAAATTCAGGCTTAAAGATATTTAGGACCCTAAAGACAGTCATTACATTAGCCATAAAGGACATTACCCATTACGGGCATAGAAATTTAAGTTATGAAAACAAAAAAAAATTAGTTTGTGTGGCAAAATCATAATCCTTCTTGAATTTTTTTCAAGAGCTATAATCTCCCTTTATCAAGTAATCATATAAAAGGGTCAAGTGAACTAAAAATAAATAAAAATCAAACAAGTAAAAATGTACTTACCCCAAATTGCCATGAAAATTGCAAAGAAGACAGTCCCTCCATTATCAAACAAATGTGTAACCTGAATAAAAAAATAAATACATCAGGAAAAAACAACACTGCCACCTCATATTCTGCCCCAGATAATCACAGAGTACCTAACTGGTGGCAGAAACGAAAGGCTAAGCATTCTAATAAGTAGTCCTACTAGCATGTTTCTTCTACCAAGGTCTGTCAATGTCACACTCTGACTTGCAGTACAAGTTGAAATCTGCTGTTCCAGACTATCACTTCATGCATCACCAGTCATTTTGTTTCCCAGACACTGAGCTGTTTTGTCCATGTCCAGACAGGCTAAAATTTCATCCAGAATTCTTGTCATATGGCAGGTCAAACTCAACCATTTCTATTATAAGGTTTCTATGAGTTCAAAAAAACTCTTCACTTTTCTCCCTCTACATACTTAATGTCTCTTTTGATTCCATTTTGTTCTTCTGCCTAGGTATTTAGCAATTTCTCTGCAGGTAAAAATAGCACGTATTCCTTTTAATCCAGACATGTCAGCCTCTCAAATTGTTGACATACTCTCCTTCTTAAAAGGCTTGTGCACCTAAACTCCAACAAACATTAAATAGTTTCTAAATATCACTCCCAAGAAGTCTCCATAATTCTAAACTGTTAATTTCTTCTCATGAATGCTCTTCTCTTAGTTAGATTTACCCCTTATCTTACTCTTTCTTATAAGATTTTTTGGTCAGAACAGCTATTCAGCTGCAAAGCCTAAGACTTATTGATTGAAAATAAGTTTTGAAATAGAAAGTATTTATTTATTTATATTTAGTTATATTCATTTGTTCGTACTTACTGAAAATAAGTATTGATTGAAAATTAGGTTTTGCATGCCTTTTAAACATCCGAGTGGGTGAATTTGATGTCTCACTTATGAAAATACCAGAATTTATACTACAAAATTCTGAAATTTCTAATATTCAAGCCATAATATGAAACAGTATTTAGGAAGCTGATAAGATCAATGTCCTTCCAGTAGATTTAAGGTTGCCAATTTACAGCAATGTAATTTAACCAGGGATAACGAGCCTACATTCCTTCTAAAAAAAAGGTGGTTTAAGATGTTGCTGGCAATTACTAAGCAGTGCAGAGGCTTCAAATTCCTATTTGAAAAAAAAAAAAGGCACAAAATACTAGAGCAAATCAACTTATCATCAACAGGCCTATGTTAAAAGAGGACCTGAAGAGAGAGAGAAAAGGAATGAAAAAGTGCCTCTGATATGTATTGTCCTAAACCATACAGAAAATTCATGGTGATTTCCCACTCTTTGAAACAATAAGAGAATGTCTTGAGAGGGAATATTATTGAAAAGACTTTCCTTTCATTGATGTTGACTCTCTTGCTGACTTAAGAACCAATTTTTAAGCTTTTATCATGAAAATAAACCTGTCCTTATGCCAATGGAAGGGTGCAGGTAACCAGACTGTTTTGCTGTACTGTGACCTTCTCTTACACCTGAAGTTACACTAGCAGGCAGGAATGCTCTGTACAGGTGTGCCAGGATTCTGGGGCTGACAGCTTGCCTCAGGCAGGTTACCTAATCTGCTCCTGCAAGAGCTGCATGCTGCAAGGAGAACTCCTTCTGAAGACAGATTTTCATTCTTCTAGAAAAGGCTGGCATTACTACTTCTCCCTCAGAAATCAAGAAAACTAACTCATGAATGCAGAAAAAGTTAATAGACTCTGTGTTTCTTTCCTGTATTTTATTTCTTTTGGAGTAAAATTATTATAATATTGTGAGAATTTAATTAAAAGCACATATTTTATCTGTATGTCAGTTATGGTTTAATTTGCTTTTTTTTTTAAGGTTCTTAAATGGAATTGACTATTTGGTATTGGAGATCAAAAAACCCAGTATGTTCTCTGACAGGATCATACAGTGGGATCAACTGTCAATCAAATATGTATTTTGCTTTTTTTTTCTTTTGCTTCCATACAGGAAAACACAAACATAACAGGTATGAGACTGAAAATGTGAGAGGTGAACAAAAGCAGCACAATAAATCTGATGAATATTATTGGTTTTGAATGTAGGTCTGTGTGAGGATGTGATCTTGGATATTCTGCTCAGGAAAGAGTGCATCTTTCCAAGAAAACCGAAAATGAACCAACCAACCAAGCAAACCTAACCTAGCAAAATGAATGTTGCTAAGAGTAGAAAATAAATACTTGGCTCCTGATTTGGCATTGTCTTCATATAGAGTGTGTGGGTGAAAGTTTCATAGCACCACACTCGAAATTAAGACTTGACTCTCTCAAAGGCTAAATGCATAGTCTGAGACTCTATTGATCAAGAAGGCCTCTAAGCAGAGATGAAACACTGTAGGACTCTTAGTCAGCTTAGTCCTGCTTAGTCAGCATACCTGACTAATGATGACTGATGTTGTCATCATCAGGTAAGACTTCAGTCACTTCAAATCCACCTTGAATCAACATCCTGCCCCAAGTCAAGGCCAAAGTGTGCTGGGTGCAGAACCAGCCCCAAGACCATGTGAATCACCACGGATCAAAGAGTCCATTTAATGTGGATTAAAAGGACAGCCTCATCATTCACCCTTTCAACTACTACTCAGGTATTACCTGCCTTTCCCTTAAATTATAAACATCACTTCAGTGTGGCATTTTTAAACAGGAGTGGCAGGGGATGAAAGAAATGGACAGGAACAACAAGGAAAAAGGCATCTTCTGTATTTTGTCTCTAGCTTTAAGAAACCTTGGCAGAAAAAGCGTTTGAAGTATATGATTTTTTCCAGCAATTATTTGTTCTGTCCAAAGTGATCTTCTGCAGGCAAACTTGGCAGATATTTAACAAAGAACCCCTGACAGCAGGTTTAATAACCCAAAATATGAGCACAGGCCCTACATAAATAAGGCAGGTCCCAGGACATGAGCAGGTTTGGGGAGATGAACATCATTTAGAGGAACTCACTGTTCCTAATTAACTCAATGCTTATGTACTCTACAGTGAGCTACTTGAATGATTAAGGATTAAAACACGTATTCCAGAATAAGGGTGCTGATGCTTGAAATTAATAATGAATAGCTTCCCTTGCTTATTAGCTCTTTGGTTATGTACAAGGTAGCCAGAGAAGTAAATTATGTTCCCACAATGACAAAACCAGAGGAAAAGGCTGACAATGCCATTTTCTTTTCTAGAGAGCAGATTCTATGACTTATTTTTAAATATGTTAGTTCCACTTACTTATGGCACTAACAGTGCTTCAGAAAATACAAAGGACCATTTGATTTGAAATCAGACTGTAGTTTTCTAACATTACAGATTGTTTCCGTTGACTAATTTGGGTGCAAACACAGTGGAAATGCTGACACGTTTAGGTATTTGTTGCTCAACTTCAGCAACATGGTGGTAACCAGCAGAATTACAATCCCTGCTAGAAACCAGGCAGTTCATAGCAAGAGGTAATGAGTGATGCTGCTGTGAACTTTTCTTTTGAGACATCACAGTGAGTGAAGGCATTACATTATAACCTTTAGAAAAAGCTTCATAAAGCTTTATTTTGTTTTTTATTTTTCTTTGCCATTTGAGTGGCCAGATGGTAATCCCATTCCCTCTCAAAGAGAATTCTCTCTCCCCCGTTGGGGGAGATCCAGAACAGACAAATCCTGAAAGGAGACAATTTTTGTTTGTTTTCTGTGTTTTAATCCAAGGTTGATCAGTATTTCAAAACAAAAGCACTGGCAGCTTACATGAATTTCCATAATTATAGACACAAGAAAAGAGTGCCTGCGACAATGGAATAGGAGTAGTTACTCCTTGTCTTCTCTGGTTGTCATTCAACTTTTTTTTCAAAAGGATTGATTTGAAAATAAATGAAGTACGGTTGGACTGCCACGTTTTTTCTACTGCAATGAATTATTCCAATGTGACATTAAATGTGAAATTTGCATGATTTAAGCACATTGTGTCAGTGTAAATATAAATAAGACACAAAACCTGCTTCTTATTAACAGAGGATGTTAAAATAACAGGATCTACAGTTAAAGGGATATCGCAATGTCAAATGCATTAATTTCCTGTTAAAACTGCAGTGGACTGCTGAAGAAGCACTCATCACCTTCTAAAAAGACGCATTTCTGGGATGGGTTGTATAGCTTGCATAATGCTATTTCAATTAAGAAAGCTTTTACCTTAAGAACACATTTAAAAAAAAAAGAAATTAGTAAAAAAAGAAGTTACAAAACCCCCTCATGGAGCTATGTTCTGTTATATAGTTATAGCAGTATTTAAAAACAGAAACCACTTTTTCTTTAAGTATAACATTTCCAGTGGTATTTATTGCTGTTGTTACAAAACAACCTCTCAACTTTTGCATTATAAAATAGAAAATTAAATTTGTAAATGGTAAACATAAATAATTTTTTAAAATATTTTCACAGATAGTTTTGAAATGTTGAGTTTCACTCAGCATTGGTTCTATTTATAAGAAATTTTGACATCTAACACAAAATTGATTTTCTCTTTGACACTGGTGCAGTTTTGTTGTAATGCCATGGCAAAGGGACAATCACATTTTTTATGGGATAAAGAATACCAAGATAAAAGCCAAGGCTGCTTTTCCAGCATTATGAACATACCACACATCAAAATATAATGCTCCCTTGCTAACACTGCATGTATACAGAAGTCCTTGTGATTATTTAAGTTTGAAGAATAGCTTCTTGTAGCAAAATATTTAATTGTATAAAATGTTTGCATTAGTTTGACAGAGCAAAGCAGGAGCAAAAATTCAAATACAAAGCAAGCAAGGGAAACAGTGTAAGAAGATAGTTATAAAGGAAAGTAGGAAAAACATTACAAAAAGTTTCATTATTAAGTCCTCACAGGGAACTTAATAAGTTGATGAAAATAATAAGAATTTATTAATAAGGAAATGTTCACAGAAAGCAATTTTTGAAAAACCCCAGATCATTTCAGAGCATTCCCTTATTAAAAAGATGAATTACAAAGGCTGAAAACAACATCTGTAGAGAAACAACATGTTTTTCAGGAAGCTTGGTTGAAACAAGGGCAGCCATTATACAATCAAAATTATCTTGATAGCAAGAGTACAATAATTACCTTGGCATATATGCAGCTTTCGTTGAGCTTTTGTAGTGTGCAATTGCGTTCACACATAGGGCACATAACGGTTTCATTTGCCTCGCAGATCTCTTTGCTTTAGTATGAGATATGAAAATAAAGGTTATAAAAACACTTCTAGAATTTCCAAGTTTTTCTGAAATCATGCCATTTGTGTTCTCTCTTTAATAGTGCCTACACCACAAAACTGGACAAATAAATTAGAAGTGAATATTTGGCTTGAAAAGCCTAATCCCAAATCAGGAACCTGAACACTATGGGCCACAGAGTAGAATACAATATTTTTGGGTATCATATTACACTTCGCACACTAGCAAATTCTCTCCCAAATATCACAAACAGAAAAACAAAAAATTGCTCACTACCCCTCAAATGCATTTACAGCCTATTTTTCTAAATTATGTAGAAGATACCAAACATTCAGAGGATAGACAACACTGGTATATCTACATTGATTTCAATCAAATGACACAATTTATATCAGCTGAAGGTCTGTTAGATGATAGTATACACATTTAGATCAGTCACATGTAAAAACTCACTAAAGGGGATTTCTGGCAGTAGTATTTCAATTCTTTGCATTTTTATTTTCTACAGAAGAACTTACGTATAGGACTAATAGAAACCCTCCACTTTAATATCCTATTTGGGGGTCAATATCTTCAAGCCACATTCTGATGTTTAAAAATCCTAAGATTTAAGAAGATGAAGTCACTGTTTTCACTGGGACCATTCGTATACAAAGCATAGTACATACCTGTCACAACAAAGGCAAAACAGAACTAACAGAAGAGCAAAAATGAATTTTAAAGCAAATTTTAACTGCCGTGAGTAAGCTTTCCGAAGAACCTCAGCAAGCACCTTTCCCTATCCTTCAGCAATGATGACATGCCTGAAATGATCCTGACACACTAGGGAAGTAGCAGTATAAAACAAATGCCAGGTAATCTCAACTAATTTGTTTTAATAAACATGGCACTTTCATCTCTCCTCCTCATAAAAGCTGTATTTACAATTCTAATACTGTTTGGAAGATTATGCTTATTTCCAAATGAGTGCAGCTATTAAATACTTTCTGGCATAACAGTAAATATAAACAAAAGAGTAAATATAAGTATTAACCATTGCTCATATTTCACATAACACCAGAACCACCAATTCACTGAATCTCTAAACCAAATGTGAACCTGACAAAGAAATTGTCCTGAGTAACTATTAAGCCAGAATGAGCACACCCAATCATTTCAGAGTTGCAAAGGAACAGAAATTTTAGTGTATCACATCAGAGAATTTTCTTGCTTACATTTTCATTCAAATTATTAAGTGCAAAAAATCACATTTTAATCATATGTTATAATGGTTTGGCAATAATGGAAACTGCTATCAAATAGAAGGCCAAAATGTACTGTACTTTGAATTTAAATTCAGGATGATAAATACTACATTTTCTATATTATATATCCTGAGTTAAAGTGTTGGTTTGTTTTTAATAGCACATGAAGTTTCACAAAATTATACTGACAGTAATAGGTCACATGCTTTCGCACTACTTTGCAAAAGCAATAACATTTGTTACACAAATGTTTGTGACAGGTGCTATGTTAACTGTTGCTGCAACTCAAATCTTCAGTATAAGAGCAAAATAAGCTGCTCTGTACTGTTTTCACCTATGTATCTGAAATCTGACTAAAGCACATGGTGCAAAGACAGCTCAAGCTATGCTGTTTTCATGCCTGGCATTTCTGTTTGACTGACAATAAAGGAACAATTTACAACAGTGGTAATTATTGGGATTTATAAACACATTCAAAACCAAACTCTTTCAAACCATCAGATTTACTTTTACAGAGACTAACCAACTTGACATCTAACTTGAGAATAAAGAGAGGCAATAGATATTCCACCTAAATTGTTCAAAGAACCCAAATGAAGGGACTGCTATAGGACTATTTAAGCCCTTCTGCTTGACTATAACTTCATATTTCCTCCAGTTTAGCTCAAGGAGGGCACTTGGATCAAAATCTATTTAAAAGTGTATGAAACAACAAATACAAGTTCATGTTCACCATTTTTTTTGCTGCATGTCCAAGTTCTATGAATATAACCTAAATGTCCTGGGAGCTACTATGGAGATTCTTAAACAGAAATTCTCTGATTTTTCTCTTGGTTACCTTCTTCTCACAATGGAATCCTGTAATGAGCTGCTAAGACTATAAACTCAGTACCCTGGGGGACCCCAGTGCTGCCTTATGGCAACCACAATACTACTAAGCTTGATTGCAAACCCATGCAAGACAAAGAACATCTTCCATTTCAATGCCCATTTCAGTAACACTGCCCATCTTATGCAATTATTTTGTGACAGGAAAGAGAAACGTGTAGAATGGGGGAACTTCTGCTTCTAAACAGGGGACAGACATGCAGATATTTTTATCATAGTGTCGAGTCTCTGATACCACAGTGTGTGTGTTCGAGTTTTTGTCTTCCCATCTCATTTCATGTTCCTCTTTACTGTACAATACATTTAAATCATTGAATTATTCAATCAGACCTGAAAGTTTGTTGTTTCCCTGAAACTGTAACTGAGCAAAGAAGAGAGACACTATGACAATATTTTAATATGTATATATAAAGAGCAAACTGCTAGCAGACCCTGAGCATGGAGCAGAGGCAGGCACTTGGACAAGTCGTAAACAAGACAAACTAGTTCTTTAGATGTGACATCATTCTGCATAACCCTCGAATAATTGCTGCACAAAACCTATGGCTGGCATGGTAAGCAACGTTTGGTTCTATGGCAATACACATTCCTGTACTTGCTTATTACTTCTCTGCTGAAACTGTGCTGGATATCTGGAAAAAAAAGAAAACGATCGTTTCCTGCCTGCAGCCGCTAGAGGGGGGCTGATGGCAGCTTCCCACACCTGAGAGGTGAAGGCACATCACTGAGCAAAGCATTCTTCTGCAAAACTGATTTGATCATTTGCTAAGCCCAGATTTTGCAGTACACAAGACAGATAAAAAATAGGGCTTTTTGACAGAATTTATCAAATCAACACTTCATAACATCCAAAGATTCCTCATAACAAGTGTAATAAACCCATTTCACATGAAACAGTGTTCACCAAATAATATTGACCCTGGGGCAACATGCCAGTTCTGACATTGCCATAATGCCTTAACGCTATGTTTAAATTTCTAATTTCCACTGGGTTTCCCGTGTCTACATTTTTTTAAAGTAACATATCCAATTCCATTTCTTCCAGATCGCTGCTAAACACTGCATTTGTGTATGGCGGTAGCTGCAGTGCTTAAAATCAAATTATAGATTTTAATACTCTTAGAGATGCTTATATACAATTTTCTTTAAATGAATGCAGAAACACTAGATAAATAATCTCTCAGTACCAGACTACAGCAAGAATAAGTGTGCAGTTCATCTACATGCAAATGTCTGCTCTAGGTACGAAGTTCCTGTCTAATCCTTACCAACACCTTCCAGGCTAAGTAAAATATATGGCAAGGAGTAGCATCTGTTATCAGTGGCCTTTAGAATTGCGTAAGTACACAAGGTGATATAGAAAACATCTACATACATTTTATCAGGCCAGGCATAATCAGCTTGAGTAACACATTTCACAGCTGTTCTTACTAACACAGTCACAGCAATGCACTGACAAGACAGTATTATGTCATGACTAACCAGAGGGACTGCACAGATTCACACAAGCAAAGGGAGGTAGCACCTTCTTCACAGAATTAACACATCCAGATTACAGATGTGGGGCTGCCACAGAGCACATAGTTAGGACTTCTGCAATAACCCACTCTCTGACAGTATTTTGAAAGAACACTGGCTAACGATAGCTATAATAAACATATGAATATACCTTCTCTTGTAGGTATACAGGACTTATATGGTGGTTTACCTAACTTTCAGTCTCGTTTCTGGAATAGAGCCCAAAGACCTGGAGCACGCTGGCACTTTCTGAAGCACAGCATGACACTGAGATAGCTCAGGATGAGACCCAATACAACCAGCCCTCACAGGGACAAATTCGAATGTGTTTTGTCTCTGTTTTTTGCCTGCAGCTACTAAGCAGCAGCCAAGGGAAAACACTGAGGACAGAAACCCTCAAAAGCTAGCCTACCTCTGTGTTCATGTGATTCATAATACCCTGCAACCTTCGGCAAGGAAGATAACTGCATTCTTTTGTTAAACCGGAGTCATATCTGCAAGTCATATCTTCCTGGGAGAAGAGTATGACACACAGGAAGTGATTGTCCTGCTCTGTTCTGTGCTGATGCAGCCTCACCTCGAATATGGTGCGCAGTTTTGGGACCCACAATATAAGACAGTGTGTTGATTTGGCACGGCCTGCTTTTTTGGTAGCGGGGGAAGGCAACAGAAGTGGCTTCTGTGAGAAGCTGCTAGAAGCTTCCACCATGTCCGACAGAGCCAATCTCCGATGGCTCTGAAGATGGACATGCTGCTGGCCCAATCAGAGAAGTTGGTAACGCCTCTGTGATGACATATTTAAGAAGAAAATCAGAACAGCGCACAGTTTTCCAAGGGTGGCGAGGGGCCGCCACTGGGGCCATCCTGGTGCAGCGCACGGCAATGCGCTGCGGCCGCTGCCATCTCAGTGCAGCCTGCAGCGAGCCTTGCCTGCCTGGCCGCCCGCAGCTAGCCACACCGTGGGGAGAAGGGCAGGGGCGGCAGCAGTGTCTTCTCCTTCCCAGCACCCCGCATGAAGAGAGGCATTAAATAGCGCCAGCGCTGCGGCAGCTGCCACTGCCCAAGCAGCGGCCATGGGGCCACCTGACCAGAGGCAAAAACATGGCAAGTGACTAGCTAGTGTGGAACCTAGACGAGATCAACTTCTTGGCGCTACAGGATCTTGTAAGAATCTTTGAATTGCTGGAACTTGTGGGCAATGGTACCTACAAGCAGCAGTTTTTCTTCTAGACAGAGAAGAGGAAGAAGTGAGGACATGTGAGTGGGATAAATGAGTGAATGATAAATGTTGGCTTTCACATATAAGAATTTAACATCTACAAGTGATAATGCACTATGTAGAAATAGTGTTAAGGTAAAATATAGTTAAGTAGAAATAAAGTTAGGGTGAACTGTAACTTCGAAATCGTTGTAATATGTTGGGAAATGTAGTAATAAATACATGGGAATAAATATCTTTTAATTTGATAAACCACAGAGCCAGAGATCAGGACATCTGAAAGAAACAAAGAAGATAAACCACATGCGCATCCCAAGAAGTCTGTTTTCTCATCAAAACTCACACCTCCCAAAGAAACTGTCAACTACAAATTAAGTTGGAACTGAGGAGGCATGGAGGGGGATGTCTGCCTTCAATTCTGAGATGATCCAGAGGACCCGAGACGACGACGTGCTGGCAGAAGGGGGCAGGGATCGGAGAGGGGGGGAGTTGAGTGAAGTTTAAATTATTTTCTGGGCTTAATGAATATGTAACAGTTTGAGAAGATACTTAAGTTCACAGTAAAATGAATAGAATTGCGCCTCTGACAATATTGCTAAGTGCCCAGCGCTGCATTTGCCTTTGTTCTATCAATAAATGTTCAGTATTATGCTGCTGAAATTCCAGCTCTGAACTCATTTATATCAATTGGTGACCCCAACGTGATGATGTCCACTAGGGTCTGCTTTCTTGCTGGGAAAGAGGGACGCCTCTAACAGCATTCTGTAGCCCAGGAGGACAGCAGGCACTAGCAGGCAGTAATCAGAAACACATCCTAAATCGTGGAACAAAGGCAAAAGAAAATTTTTTTTGAGCTCAGCACCCTTGAGGAGAACCGTGGTAAATCACCCATAATTCTTGTACATACGAAGACCTGAACAAGAAAGGAGGACTCCGGTAAGTATTGTGCAAGGGGCATGAAGGAGGGATTGAATGGTGTGTGCATGATACGAGGACTGGACAGTCTGGATCCATGAAGCGAATGTGGAGCTCTTTTAACTGCATTTTTGTCTCCTTGCGAGAAGAACAGCCGGTGTCTGGGCGAAGTGAGAGAAACAAGCTG
>VZTE01003941.1:6890-45153 GCA_013397775.1 Eulacestoma nigropectus
TGACACTTTCCGTGCCTTAAATTATGTCTCCCCTGATGGGGGAGACCCCAGAGTCTTCGCCAGTAGTCTGAGAGACGAACGGGACCCTTCAGCATTCACTGCTTTCAGATAGTCGTTTATTTCTTATCAGAGAGATGGCGCTACTAATGTGACCCAGACATAGCACAAAGCAGAGAATGCAAGAAAAGTCGAATTATCAAGATTGCACAGCCTTTTTAAAGGTCAATTACCCAATGAAAACTTAAAACGAAAGATATTTTCTTTTTTTCCACCAATATTCAATAAATCACTTCGTCACGTAGACAGGAACTGCGGAATTCTTTATCCAATCATCCTAAACTACTTTTGCCGCAGAATATGGAGCACTAGAAGAAGAAGAAGGAGGGTTGGAAAACAACAACTATCCTTCATCTTGGAGTTTTTACTTTTTATCTATTTACTATATTAACAAACCCAAAACCTCTAAATTCTTCACCTTGTGACAATCTTACGTAATATTCTATCGCCTAGTTCACACCGGTGTGGATTCTAATTCTTCCCAGAGAGTAGGCAATTTTCTCCATGGACGAAGGTCAAAACCAGTTGTTGTCCAGGGGGGTAGAACCCTTCAAAACAGGCAGAGAAATATTCTCTGCACTCTGGATTCCCACACAGGGGTCTCATTAGACTTGAAAGCAGATTGTCTCAGGGATTTAACTCTTGGATTTTCAAGATTCACTGGAGAGGCACAGGCCCCCACCAACAAAAGGGGAAAGAAAGGCACTAATGTTCTCTTTAAGAGAGACATTCTTAGATTGTGACATGAAGCTTCTCTCTTTACAGACATGAAAGATGTTCAGGAAGAAATGTAAACATTACTTCCACATAACAGTCCTTCTGCTAATTGCTGCTTCCAGGAACAGGGGCTAAATGATGATAGACGCAAAGCCAGAGTGAAGAGAAAGACATGTAAGCTGTAGACACTTCCCTAGAAAAAACTCTGCAAGATAAGAAAATAAAGATGTATCTGTTTTTAATCTACATTAGGCTTTCTGTGATTTCCATATGGCATTCAGATATAGCAGTAATTAATAGCATGAATTAGGCTACACATCCTTGCAAATAACTACAGGAATGTACAGGAGGCACAGTTTATGGAGTGCACACACCGCTGTAAAATCTCAAGACAAACTGAAGGCGGCTATGAAAGCAAACAAAATAATCATCTTTTCAACCCAGTTGCATTTCCAAAATAATTTCTGCTGTATGAGAAATTTTCAACTACACCTCCAGGGCAATATTAACAAATACAATTCAACTTTTTCTCAAGGACCAACTATAAAACTCATACCTTTGGCTTTCATCTTTAGCTCTTGAAATGTATATGACATTCTATACATACATCTATTAACTCTAGGCATTTAGTTATCTCGAGATGGTTTTTGTACTCATCAGATTTCTACGCAGTTAGATCAAGTAGAGAAATACAGGCCAAGTAGAGAGATAAATCACCTCTATTTTGTATGAGGTGTTGACTCTTACTAATTTAATGTTCTCATGAAGCCGTTCAGGGAAACAGCTTAAAAATACAAAATCAAATCACTGGAAATTAACGTGATAACAAATTCACGTAAGTTGCCACTATGAAGTGTGCAGGGAAATATTGTAATAAGACTGACTTTCTGAGGATGTATAGCCTCAGTGAAAAACCACATTCAGTGAAAAACCTACACCTACTGTTTGCTTTTTGCTTTATAGTGTTACTTACTGGTTTTGTGGGGGTTATTTTTGTTACTCTGGTTTTGTGAAAGGAAATAGTAATTACACTCTACCTTACAATTTCCTTCTTCACAGTCACAGTCAAAATTCTTAAGCACCTATTGGAAAGCATAACTTGTCCACTGTAGGTATGTATTTTTTCTTTCCACTTCACTGTGAAAAGTTTGTTTAAGTGAGTAGCAACAAGGGTAGCAAAATACTGTTTAGTAGAAATAGTAAAAACTTAGAATGAGGAAAAAAAGGAAAGATTAATCTTACGCACAAAATATTGCCTTTAGACTCAGAATGCTTTTGACTTTCTTCTGGCAAAAACTGTGTCATTAAGTAAAACAACTAAGTATTTTTATTTAACTTTTTACATATGTAGACTGAGGCTTTTCCAATAACACAAAATGCACCCAAGTAGTGATGGGAGGTTGAAAAATGGAGCTATAATGGAAGCAAACCATTATTCTATATAGTTTTGCTCTTAGATTTGTACATGTACATGTACTTAGAAGACATTTTAAAAAGGTTTTTTCGATGTCTCGTACAAAAGTATGACTACTTCTTCTATCAGATTTGCACAAAATAAATCACCAAGGAAAGGATGTTTGAAAGCTGTAATAAAAGAGGTAACTGTAAGGGATGAAGCCAAATGAATTTTTCCTAAGATTTTGAACAGAAAAATGTTATTAATAGACCTTTTTTAAGCGACCATAATGTTCCAGTAGCATAACAGTGCTTACTGGTGATTTATCTATTTACTACTCTTTCTAATTTTCATAGTCTTCATTTGTGTGCTATCAAGTTTCTACTGACAGCTCTTATCCACTGAAGAGATTGTTTTGTTTTGTTTTGTTTTTTTCTTTCATTTCGTATGAACATTGCTTGCTTTATCTTCAGGGCAAAGCACTGATCCAAGTGCGTGGCCTCTAGTTTAATCATCATTTACCTGTGCTGGATCTACATTTCAAAAGTAATATCCTTCCAGTACTTTTTTCTTCTTTTTTTTTTTTTTTTTTAAGTACCCCCTGAATTTTATCAAGCTGTCTGAGGCTGAGAGAGCAATCTAGAAGCTTGTAATGAATGAAGCTGTTACTGAAAAAAATTCTTGTTGGTCACACTGTGTAAGTAATGTTAAGGAAATGAAGCTTGTACTATTTTTCTGTAGAAACTTTCTGCATAAAATGTAGGTTTTAATTCACAGTCTTTTTCTTTTTTTTTTTTTTTTCCATCTGTGACAGCCCCAAACTGCCTAGTATTTGAGTGCAGAAACCAGTGTAGTAGTCCTCATTGCACTCCGGTGATCTTAGCAACGCAGACTGATATACCCGAAACTAACATTAGCAACAGGAAAAAAATTAATAGTTCTGCAGAAAGATGAAGTGAAATCCTCGTGGTGAATCTCCACATGCAGCCTGACATCTGAGTCCAGGAATAAAAGTCACTGCTGGGCTTAGGCTGCTCTGTCCTTTGGGGCTCAGCCTTTGCAGCCGCACAGAGGGTCCCAGCAGCCTTGAGGTGACCTTGCATTGCCCATGAGACGTTTTAACCATGGCCCCGAGTCTTTTCGTACTGGATATCCACTGTGCTGAATTTTTTATTTGTTACATTCAGATATGAGGCCTGCCAAGCTCCCCTGTGATCAGATACCTTCCTCTGAGGCTCACAGCCATCTAGAACTCTTTCAAACATTGAAAACAGATTTTAAAAAAAAGGCTAGCCTGAAGCATGATGAGATGGCAGTAACTACCAGGAACAGTTGCATCAGATTCCTGTTCAGTGCATCATTTGAATGAATTTTCTTTGGGGAAACTTTTTAAAAATCATTTTAAAAAATTACCTTGGCTTCTATGTTTTCATACTATATTTCAAATGCAAGTATTTATCTCAGATCAGTCTTGATTTTTCTAGCTTGTCTGCTTTAACTTCTCTTTTTATTGCTGAGAGAGGGTGTGAGTCTGTGGGTGTCGAAACCACTGACTGGCTGTGGTGCTTGTCATACAAGAAAAGTGAACGCTGAAATTTGATAACGTATCTGCGTTTTCAAAGTAACCAGTCTCCCTTTACCTGCAGTAACTTGGGAGCATCAGCCTGAGGTGTTTCTGTCTTCCCTACTTGAGCAAGTTTACCATGTAGGGGACTTGAGGAACACCTTATATCCTCTTCTCCATTACGTGGACATTAGCCTGGACTTCAGTTTGAACGCAAAGTGAGGGGCTGCTTCAACCGCCTCAGCCCTGTATTTAACTGACACATATGGCAACAGAAGGAAAAGTGCGTACTGTTATTTTTTTTTTTTTTTCACATTGGAAACAAGAAGAATACCTTCCTAAGTAGAAAATTAAATCAAAACTGAGTACCAAAAGCTTTTAAAGGCACTAAAAACCGAACAGCTTTCCTGCCAGCTAGCACTATCCGCAGCCAGTACGCGCAAACATAAGAACAATGGGCAGGTTTTTTTTATTGTGAGTGCAGGAAAGAGCATTAAGAGGCTAAAGCAAACAAATCAAAGCCAGGGACATTTACATGGTAAGGGAAAGAAATGGATACTTTCTAAACACACGTTCATCAGTCGACTATTTATTTATTTTTTTGAGAGAAATACATCAAGGATGAAGGATATTTATTATTTCAAGAAGGTATTCTTCTGGGCCTGCTGTCCTTGATAGCAACCATTGTTCCAGGTGGAAATAAATAAGTAAACAAAAAAACCTCCAACTGATTAGGAAGGATTGGAAAAAGCAGCCAGGAAGGGCACTTTGATAACTTAAAGGCTTTGCAGTAGTAATCCTGCATCTGCTGTGCTCTGATACTTATTTTTATTCTCATTTTATTACTCTCCTTTCTGCCCATGGAAGGTTATATTTTTCTATAATTACCACAAGCAGATCTTTCTTTGGCAACACATATAGTGATTAATCGCATTTTCTTTATTGCAGTAGTGGGTGGCTTTTGCGTATCCTCTTTTTATATATAGCCTTTAATTTTCTGTATTACAGGCAGTACTAAGTAGTTTGCTTGTAGTAACAAAGATAACAATCAGCTACATATATTACTGAGCTGGAGCTTTCAGGCTGCCTGTGATCTTTTTGAGGCTGCAGTACCTCTCCTTTACAGTTTGCGTAACTGTGACAAAGAGTGAAAGAAATACCATCTCCCCATGATAGAAAATTGTCTTTATGGTGTGCAAGTTAGAAATATATTCTTGCTTCTCTGTCCTAAAACTTGGTACTGTAGTAATTTAAACACTGGATGAGTCATCCTGCTCATTAAAGCTGGAACCGTCAATGAAAATGGTAATGCAGAAATTGCAGTCCCTCAGGGGAGTACAGACAGGGAGAAGCAAAACTGCCTGGCTGCTGGGAGTTAGGGCAGATTTGGCTATGAATTCTCTGGTCTGACTGTAAGCCATACTGTTTTATTTAAAACAGGAAAGAAATATTCAAGATTACTGAAGTTAGGCTTTGAAAAGCATAAGTACTGAGTCATTGCTCTGTGTATGATAAGAAACCACAAATTTTGGTGTGACCTATGTGGTTTCAAGTATGTCATGTTTGCCAAGAGTATGCTTAGAAATCCCTTGCATAAACCCTGAGGGTTTAGGCAATTTCTCCACAGTACCTGGAGCTGTACTTTGTTAAGGATTGTCCATTTAAGATACTTTTCCTCCTCCACTACCAGCTCCTAAGAAGCTTTGTGCATATCCTAGAAAAATGAACTGTGGTGCAGGGTATTGCAAGAGCAGCTGAATATCCCAGTGACCACAAAGAAATGGGACGCTTCTTAGGTTACTTATTTTTCTTATAGGTCAGAAAGGTTATAAAAGACTATTTGAAACCGTAGATAACACGACAGTGATTAACAAGAAAACTGAACTACAAGAACCTTTAGCAAGAGTGTACTTACACATACAAGAATATTTCTCAGCTTCCTTTGTTCCTTGGTTGGCTTTGAAATATCTAATGAGCTCTGGTGAGTTGTTACAGGTACCTCTTCATTGTATCCATTGCTAAAGACGACTGCCAGAGTCACCTGCAGCACCTGTGGCTGCCCGGGTCCTCCTGCAGATGTCCGCAGAGATCTTTCTGTGTTCTCAGTTTCAGATTCCCTATACTCATTTTATGTGTTTAGGTGATGGGACAATCCCCAGAAATGTGGTTATTACATTCCTTCCACCCCTCGCCCCCCCACAACCAATGTCATGCTGATAATTGTGTCAAACAACATTTCTGTGGATTTTCTAGACTCTGAGGCAGTAACAAAAAAAAACCCAAAAAAAAACCAGCTGGAAGACACACAGGTAAAACTTTTTATTGTGAGAGATATGAAATACAGAGTCCTCTCAGCGATGAATCCAGTGCTACTTTTTATGGCACTGTGTAAGAACTGAACATGGTACAACAGTGGGGGAATTTAAGTACACAGTATTTGAACTATGTTTGCTCTTTACGTCTCTGTGCATACACGAGCATTTCAGGAAGAATTGTCTGGGAGATTCTGACACCATGCTTTTTCCCATATGAGTCAGTAGCAAGCAGAATCAGCTTCAAAAGTTAATATTCCTTTAAGGAAGAACAGAATTTGTAAGATTTGTCCTCATTTAAATACTATTTAAATATAAAGAGCAATATCCTAGCTATGAGACTGTGCCGTCTGAGGATTGGGTCCAAAGACTGCAGTCATGCAATTAGCAATACTCGAGGCTACATCTTAATAAGACCATCTGGAAATTGAAGCTGTTTCAGAGTAGGGATATCCACTTTTCAGTGCAGTTTCATGTTAATTGTAATCAATCAGTGTGTGTGCTGCACTAGAAGCTTGTTAATTTCTAGTTGGAGGTTGTTTTTAACCTATAAAACTCTAGGGCTAAGTTGCCTGCTGCTGGTTAATATTTCTAGAATTAACCTGAGTGTTTCATTCCTCAGAGATTTGGTACTTGGTTACCTCAGAGAGGTGTACAAAGCCGATCTTAATTTTACCAGCATATGAGAAAGAGGCAAAATGGAAGATTTAGGATGAACAGATGTTGTGATCACTTTTGTCATGAGGTCAGGTAAATGTCAGGGTTTTTTTTTTATGTGGGTTTTCCTTCTGATAGTGTGCTAGATAATCCTCACAAAGGTACTGGGGAAATAGATGGTCTCTTCACAGAAATTGAGACAAATATGTAAATTATTCCCAAGTAAATGTTTTCCTTTGAAAAGTAGGAAGGCTATAAAATCCAATGCAGGTGCAATTTCTAGCACTTTAACTCTGGATTCCCAAGTCACCTGATGAAAGCTTTTCAGAGAAAGCTCAATAACTGCATGAAAGTCTCCCTTCATTATTTGGGGAAACTGTAAAACTGAGCCACTCACTCCATAGATTAACTGGAGGACTAAAAGAAGTTTTTTATCTAAAGGAATAGAGTAGAACTGATTCTTATATCACTTACATGCAGGTAAATAAGGAGTAATTTCTCTGAAGCCAAGGGAGTAGTGCCAGTTTAGAAAACATATAAAGAATTGTCAGAGTAGTGTCTGGTGTAATGCTGTAAATACTATGCAGATCTATTTGCACACATAAAGTATTCCTCTGCAGGGTCCAACACTGACTTTTTTGACCTGCCCTGCATAAGTACTCTGTTTACTTGAATAAGGGATAAATAGACACACAACTCCCTATTTGTCATTGCACTCACTATAGATGACAAAGGTGACAAAGTAAGTGCATTACGAAATAATGCCTTATGCAAAATTCCATTTTATTTTTATTCATAAGTTGAATCACTATAATCCTTAAACTTCAGGGCCATATTGTCCCTGAGATTTGGGAAATGAGATGGGAAATTAATATTTCATTTTAGATGGCTCAGAGTTTTTCAATGAGGTGTAATACAATAACGGAAAAGGAAATGTAGTCGGCTGATCTATACAGTTATTTGCCCTTCTGAAATACAATTGAAGTGTGCAATGTCTGAGCAGTGTCAGGGCAGTGGAGCTGTTACTGATGGTGGTATGCATTCTACTGGGAGGCAGTTCAAATTGCACTGTGGGGAGCTCCAAAACTGTCCCTGCTGCCCTGATGGTGAATGCACACTCATTGCTTTAAAAGGGTCTAAATTAGGTTGCATTGAAGGCAGGGATTTCAATGTCTGCTCCTCTGCACTGTAGAGTGTTCCAGTGCAAATGAAGAAGTGTGACACTACGGCACATAAAATGATATCAAGGTCCTATTCTCTGTTTTGTTCACTACCCCTGAGGTAGTGTTTGCATAGTAATGACTCGTGGCTCTGCATAACAATGTTTTTCCAAGAAGGTTTTGAAGTGGGTGCTTATTACAGTAAGGGATCCACTGCATGATGACTGCTATAGAACCCATTCATGCTGCAGCGGATGATGTTCTTTGATGTTCATCAAAAGGCATTTTAATTTTAAGATATGTATACATACTGAACATGTTTGTTCAGTAAACCAGAGCTGAATTGAATTCCTCCTTAATTTTTTTTTTTTTTTGGTTTTATGTTTGTTTGTTTGTACAGTGAGTGCAGGGAAAAACTGTGCAAAGATTTATTTTATTTCCTTAGGATACAATTCATGATATTTAAGCTCAGTAAAGCTCAGTGTTGCACAAGTGACAAATTTGTATGAAAGTGAGGCTCTGAGAAGATAACATTCTGATCTTTATGTGACAGACTAGACTGCAAGGCCTTTTATAAGACTGCTGTCCCTATCAGCTCGGGCCCTTCCAGCTCCTTTGTGCTGTGTGTAAGGCATGTAACGATCACTGTATTAACATAAATACTGACATTTTTGGTCTGTTTTCCAGACCTGTTGCTGAGCACTTGTTACAGGCAACCTTCTACGATGACCCACCAAGGACATGAGTTACTGACTTCAGCTAGAGAGTCCCGGTTATTCGCTTTGGTCAGCACTGGCTTGTCCCAAGATTAAACTTTTGTGTGATTTCTCAAGAGGGTGTCTGTTCAAACAGCTTTCCTGCCTATCTTTCACCTTCTGTTCTTTGCGTCTGAAGACCCCATCTGTTCCACTGAGGCACTGCTCCATTTTTGTTCAGTCTTGTGAACGAGGTAATGAATGAAGTAGTAAGAACACAATCTCTGAATTCACCCTGGATTAAAACCTTGAAATAACAGGATACCTTTTTTTGTACATGGATGTATGTGTGTTTGGGTGCATTTTTGTGGAAGGGCGGCTCCTGGGGAGAGATGACTCATCTAAAGAAGTGGTCTACAGCTTCCTCAAAGAGTGCCAGTGGCTGGAGAGGTATTGATTCCTCTCTCTGGTGACCAGTGGTAGGTAGCTGTCAGGGGAAGTTCAGACTGGATGTTAGGAAAAGATTCCTTCCTGAGAGGGTGGTTGGGCACTGGAACAGGCTCCCCACAGCACCAAGCCCATCAGAGGTCAAACAGCATCAATGGTCAATGCTTCTGGTCATATTTATGCATGTTTAGTTTTAGGCAGTTGTGTGAGAGGCAGGGAGATGATCTTTACCTGTGTCTTTCAATGTGAGAAATTCTGTGATCATATGATTATATGTGGTAGAAAAACCCTCTGAAATTGCATAATAATGCTTTTCCTTCTTCACCTTCTTTTGACTTCTCTTTAGAGCAAAAGGAATAAAGAGTACAAGAAGACACAATCATCATAGTTGTAATTGTTACATGTATTTAATTATGGCATAAATAGATATGTATCTAATGGTATGTATTTTATAAATACCTAATATCTGATATTTAATGTATATTATGTATATTTACTAATTTATGATAATCTACTAATATATCTGTAATATTTATACTTATGTAATCCAATGGTTAAATGTCATCCAAGTTATTCCAGCAGGGGGACAGCAAACAAATAAAGACTACTGAAAATAAACTGCAAAAACTGTGCTTAAAAAGGTGTCATGTAGATTGCAGTTTCTGAAATACTAGATATATGCAAACTCACGTTGCTGACCCTTCTGATCCCCTGGATAAAGATCCTGTGGACCTGTTTTCATCTTTATCACTTCTGTGCAGGAATCTGTATTAAGTGGTTAGCAAAGGTTTATTAAAAAATCAGCTCCACTTCTTTGATGACTTTAGGCAGGTACCTGCTTTTAAAACTATGCTCTTGGTAGTTTGACTTTATTTTAGCAGTGTGTTGACATCCCAATACGAATATTTGCTTCCCTTTCTTCTAAATGGAACTGTTGATGAACTACCTGTGTGTGCTTTCAGTAGAAAATTACGACTAAAGCTGTAAATAACCGCTGTAAAATGCAAAAAAGGTAATTTTGTTACTAAAGCCATTTGGGTTATCTCTTAATTCACTCCTACCCCTGCTTCCTGAGGTTGAAAATTCTGCTGTTATTATGATAAATTAATCTTGATTTCAGTGCATTCAAATTCAACCAGCTTAACCAATGTTTTTGTGTGATAAAAGAACTTCAGACATCCTGTCTGCTCTTGTCTCTTGCCCATTAAGTCTGTATTAATGGAGGAGACTTTTAAAAGTTATTGGCATATAACATCAGATGAGATGTTGGAATCAGCCAAACTAGACAATAATCAATTTAGAATAATGGATGGTGCATCTCAAATAAAGTCACAATGCACAGCAAAAGAGTAATTTTTTAAAATACAAAGAGCAGAGGGAGTATGGAGGTGTTCTGAGATTAGCTCAATAGGGAGATTTCAGATTCTAGCACAACTATGTAACTGCTTGCTTAAGAATGGAGAACTGCAGAAGTAAACGAATAAAATAGCATAGAGCACTAAAACCTCGTAGACCAGAAGCATCTCTGAGTCATTCTGAAAACTTACTAGGTCTGAATTTCTGTATGAAAAATGTCCCAATTCCTCAATGACTTCAGCTTAAAATTTCCGATCAGAAACTTTCAGGTGTTTCTGAGCTACAAGTATTTTCATGTGCTCGATTAGATAGTCATAAGAGATATGCAAGCCAATGTTTTAAATACATGTATGACATGCTAAGACGATATTTCTCCCTGACTTGTTATTGTTTCTTTGCTTATTGTTCAAAACTAATGCATGGGGAGTTGGTAACCTTACTGTTTATATATGACAACTTCTGCATTTGAACCCTACAGAACGCAAGTTTATTGCTGCCGGTGCTCTTCATATATTCTTTCCTTCCTTCTTTTCTCCTTCTGTCTCTTTCATTTTGAACCTGGAATCAGAATTCCATGACAAAATTATTCTGCTGTGAAGACTGCAACCTGGAGCTGATTTTTACCATTTAAAAAGCACCACTTTCTATTTACAAATATTATGTATATTTGCTTTCACAGTCTTCAGTCACCTTATGTTTCATTACAAACCACTATTTTCACAAAAGAAAAGAGAAAATTGGGAAGATAAGTAGTATACTGGAGTGTAAAAGTGTCTGGGATATGAAAAATAAAACCAAACTCTTCACTAACCATAAGTAAATAAAGTAAATAAATAAAAGTAAATATAAGTAAAGAAAACATTTTATGCCTAACAGAGAAAGATAATGCCTCTTCAAAGCAAGGGGTTTATAGCTAAATCAAACAAAATGAAAGAAAATCTACTGATTGATAACAGCAAACCTCATGTAAAAAGGCATTTTGTTAAGTCATTTTCTCCTTCATTAGTGGAAGAGAATACATAACTTTTTTTTTTTTTTTTGGTGATAGCAGAAAAAGACAGAAAGACAGGGGAGAAAAAGAGATAAAAGACTAATAAAAATCAAACCTCATACTTTTAGAGATCAATTATGTCGTTTATTTAGAGGCAGTAACAGTATGTAGGGTCCAGTTTTGTTTCATTTAAATCTTGTTTAATGATAGAAAAATAACAAAGACTGGCCACCCTATTGTCCATGTACTTTCAGGAGAACAAGACAAACTACAGAGGACCAGTAAAATATCTTCATTCCTGAGCAAAGCTCCTTCGCCGTTCTTCTCTTCCACCTACAGAGGCAGGAAGCAATGTGGAGACTATAGCCTGTTTCAAAGGGACTTTTTATTTGATTCATTCTCTAAGTACCTGGAAGCTTATTGAGACTTTCACACAAATTGACATAGCCTTGGGCTTCCCTAAGCTTAGGGGATCAAGGCTGCCCTGAATTAATAGAAAACACATTACATTTTATTTCTCTCCCACTGGCAAACCTCTTGCCTTTGGGGACCATCACAGAAACATTTGAATAAGAGCCAGCTTATGCCATGCCAGCGTGAAGAAGAGGCAGAGAAATCGTAAGGTTGTCTGCAGTGTGCCCAGCTGATGATGGGACTGGAGGAAAGGTAAACGAGCGGGTCAGAGAAAGGTGAGGGGGGCGAGACAGTAACAGACCAACACAAGATATCTCTCGGTTGGATGTTTTGTATTCGTGGCTCTAGAAACAGTGTTTCATCATAACTGCTGCAGTCTTGGCCTAAAACACATTTTTGAAACCTTCCTAGTTTTCAACCAAAATTATTCTCCTTTAGTAATGTAGTACAATGACTGGTAATTTTGTAGGGAACACAACACATTGGTACTGTTGTAGGTGTTGTTGACTTCAGCATCTTATTATACATTATTTAAACAAGAACATTTACATTCACAAAAGCTGCATTGAATCCTATGACAGGAGAGTACATGGCAAGGGTACTGAGGTGGTTATCTAAGGTGTTTTTCCCCTAGGTAGGAAGCTTCATGGACAAGAAAATACTTATGCTATCTGTAACGTAGTCCTGCCACTTTTACAAATTATATGCAAGTAGCTTGTCACAATTTCTTTCATGAATTTGTATTTTCTTTAAGATGGGCTACAGGAAAGATGAGCACAATATAGGAAAATCTAATAGTTGAGAGAGAGAGTGAGAAAGAAAGAAAGTAATTTCAATATTATGCCATGCCTGCTGGGTTGGATTTAAAAAAATACAAGTGCAAGTTTTCTTATCTTGCAGTTAACTTACTTCTGTGAATGTCCTGTGCAGTATCCTTTCAAGTAATATACATTCTTATTTGTTTCATTAACTTCTCTTCTAGAGGACAATGCTGTATAGTTGACAGCAAGGGAGCTTGTGGATAAAACAGTCCTAAACATTAAGAGCTTTCATACAGGAAACAATAGGATTAGATTTATTTTTCACAAACTATACTTTGTAACAAAGTCCAAATATGTCCAATACCTAGCTGAAGAGAGTGCCAGTTTGTGTTCTTTATATCCTGTTTACCAGATGTTGTCTGATATTCAGTAATATACAGTTTCTATAGCAACTGTAGGAAAACAAGGTACTAAAGAAATTAAAACGACAAACTCCAGGATATTTGGGGGAAAAAAATTATGCACAAAGCACCTTAAATAAATGTAGATGCTAGCATCCTGCACTTGCATATATATATATGAGACTGGTTTTGAAACCTTTCAAAGCATGCACAGTTCATCTGATCGAATTTTGGCAAAATAGAAAATATGTCAAAAGTATTTAATAACCTACTACGCTTGCATTTGTGAAAATTTGCACCGAGGTCATCGGAGATTGAAATGGAACCCGAAGATGGGTTTTCCTTCCACTTACTTGTTCAGAAAAGCCTAAAATGAGCAGGCCATGAAGAGGGTATCCGTACGGTATAACAGAACACCCTAGGCAGCACCTGAAGAAGATCCTTTATTGGGTCGGTCTCAGCTATGTGCCTGCAGCCCAGCTACAGCCCCAGCAACGGTGTCTGCAAAGGAGGATGAGACGTTTGAGCCCGTGATATAAATAAGACAGCGTGGCTTCAAACAGGGATGTGCTCAGCACCTGCCAGTGATATAATGGCATAACATGCATTGAAATACGCACTGAGACGGTGTCCAAAGGCTCCTGCAGTGTGGGAAAAACATGATTTATAACATAGAAGTCATACTTTTATCTTGCAGTTGTTGTTTGAATATTAGCTCGCATACACCGAATCTGAGTTAATACACCAAAAGTTACAAGGGGAAGTTTCAGCTGAGGTCAAAACCATGGAAAGCAGTTGTGACGAAAAAATAAGATTTTGGCAGAGATGTCTTGAAGTGACATAGCTGAGCTTTAGAAGACACAGTAAATTTAAATAATTTTCTACCTTTATGTATAAATAAAAGGCAAATATTCTCGTCTACTTTTGCAGCAGCAATATTCCAGCTGTGGTTCTGTTTCTTTTTTTGTTTCTTTTTTTTTTTCTTTTTTTTTTTTCTTTGACCATACAGAATTAAAATATCTCCCAGGTGAAACTGAAGTAAACACATACTATTTTAAAAGCAATATATTCATGATATGAATGTGTGGTACATAAATCCATTCAAAATTTCTGATTGCCTCTATCCTTTCAATAGATAAGAACAGAGTAGATGATAATAAAATGTGATATAGTTAGGAGAAAAATTGCCTGTTGCAGTATTTAGACAATGCAAGACTTCATTAGCACAAATAATGTTACTTCACATGCATGATGGATTTTAAAAGGGCTTCAGTACCGAACCCAACATTTGCAGGACGGCTGGCTAAAGCAGTTAGGTCAGAGGAATACTGTACATGGAGATGACAGATTAATTGGTTGTTAGCAAGTCAAAAAAGGGTTCCCAGCCATTAGCCCCATGCTCAGCTATTCACACAAGCTGTTTTGAAGGCTAAAGTTTGAGCCATGAAAAGCACTGTGTGCCGTAGATGCCTTCTCCCAGAAACAGACACTGTAATCCTATCTGAGTTTTAAATTAAGTATAAATTCATGCCAGGATGAGGAACTGCCTGCTTCTGGGTACGTAGCTGTGGAAGACCCATGCGGCTGTCCCAGTTGTCTCCAAAGAAGAGGGAGGAATGTTTATTTGTTTTAGCTGTGGTATCATATGTTTCTTACCCCTGTAGGAGACTGGCAAACTAGGTGGGCTCTGACAAAGTGAAGCAGACTCCTTTTGACTCTGTAGTGAAGGGTAGGATTTAAAAAAATTAATACATTACAACAGGGTATTTGGTTTCGAATAAATACCCCGGTACACAAATGAACCCCAAAGTAGCTTCACATGCACAGGTGGGCAGTTTTGTGCAAATGTTGGTAACATCGTGCATGAATACCCAATCTTCTTATCCAAACATTGGTTCTGAGAATGCAAAAGACTGTGTGTACACAGTCCTTGAGTGGAATTTTGAGACACTGAAAATTTGGCTCTTAGTGTGTTCGTGTTTAGTGCCTATTAATTATTCCCCAGAGCAGACTTCATATATGATTTTTTTTTTTAATAAGAAATTCTTTAAAAATAAATAAAAGTTCTCCATGTGAAGTTTAGTGCTAACGTTAGACACCAAAAGAACCTCTGATGCAGAGCTAGATTTTATTTTTCCTCTTATTTAGATGTTTCGTTAAGGAAAGGTGTGCTCTCTTCTGTTGCTTGTTTTTGGTTTGGTTTGGTTTGATTTTGTTCTGTTTGCTTGGTTTTGTTTTATTTTGTTTTGTTTGGTTTTGGTTTGGTTCGGTTTGGTATTGTTTTGTTTTGCTTTGTTTTCCCCCTAAAAGAATGTATTAACAACTTAAGAGACAGGAGATCCATAATCTCTCTGTGTACAGGTGTAAGTCTTTATACCTGTTATATGTGCACTGGATATATAAAATCCTATTTAGAACAGAAAAGATAGAGAGTTTGCCAATGTATATTGTTTAATTCGTGATTTTTTTGAATGCAAAAATCAGGAAGGTTGTGTTTTATTCTTCTTGATCCACTAACTTGTAAATGTTTATACTGATGTAATAGGACGGAAGACAGTAATGGACCTGGGCAATCAGACCAGAGGCTGCTCTCCTGTTGTGAGAATCTTTTGGTAAACATTCCCTCCCTGAGACTACTTAGGACAGTGTTAAGTGTAAATAATAGACTTGGGGTAATCTAGGTTTAGATGACCAGCTGAAATACTGGAACAACAAACCAATACTTCCTCAGAAAACTCCAAGGGAGATGGAATAACCTGTTACTAACTCGGTATCGATTAGCTTTTCTTGATCTTCACAGTTTAGTGTCCTCATATATACTATCTGAGCAAGACATTTTTGAAAATTATTACACAGGAATGAAAGTCCAAAAAGTTTGCAATACTTCTAAGAATGTTGAGAAGTTTCTTGAACAAATACTTCAATTATTTTAAAATATGTATTTGTAATGAGAAAAAAATGCTATTCTTGAGTTAACCAGTGTGATGTACATTCACTATCAGTTATGACTAAAAATAAAAGTAGTATCAAAACAGAAGTTTCATAAAAAGTTTGTTAGTTTCTAGGCTGACCTTCACCTGCTACGTCTGATTTACTCCACTAATACAAACTGCAAACAGAAATAACAGCTCTTTTCCTCTGCATAATGTCTGAGACTGGTTTTGTTCTATGGTTTTGCCACTACTGGAAAGAGGAAATTATCTGAGTTAAATGAGGGTGGTTTCTAAGAGGTCAGTCTCTTTAGGGGGTACAGATGATGTAGGGGGACCACTGTTACCACTGTAACACATCTGAAACAGAACTTAGAGCATGCCTTCCCCTTGGAAACCAGTCAAACAGGAGAACAGTAGAATGGAAAAGTGTCTTAGAATCATCATCTCTTCATTCCTCTGGGATTTGCACTGAACATTTGCATTGAACATCGAACAAGCTGAGCCTGATCCTCTGTTTACTGTAAGAAAAACGAGTCTCTTGTAAAAATCATCTACAACCTGTCTCTCAAATACCATCTGCAGAACGTAATGCCCTTGGACACTCAAACTTCCTTAAGACTGATTTTTTTTTACTGTTTTTTTTTTCCCTGTTTCACCCACTAAAGGAGCAAATCACCTGTATAAGCAACATTGTCTGATGGTGTCAGGATCCTTGAGAAGGAGAGCAGGAAACAGGTAGGTCTGCTGAGAGTTAGGGAAAGGCAATCAGTATGCTAGGTGTGCACTGCTGGAAGGCAGAAAAATCCAGGCTTCTCATCAATTTTACTAGCACTGCCATTGTTGTGAGCCAGCCGTATCATCCTGTTAATATGCTTTTAGAAGGACGCTGTTTTTATATCCCCGTATAGCAATGTGGGGTAGGGTGAATGAGCAGGCCTGATGATGTTAATGCCAGAATATTTTGTGAGCTGATGATATTCCTGACACCCTGTGAATTTCCCTGTGGATCTGACAGTCTCTTTGCCTGTCTTAGAGGGAAAAGTTTCTCTTGTTTGACTAGAAGAGATGCTGAGTTACTTATATAGGCAGGTACCTGGAAACTTTTTTACCCCCTTTTCAGGAAATCTGTTAATACGCAAGACCTCTGAGGTACTTGTTATCTCTCCCAGTAATGAACTATTTGTAAAGAACTGATCCTGTTGGTCTGTGAGAAAATCCTTGCTTACTCTCTTTTGTAGGATCACTTTGTACGGTGTACAAATACTTCTGGAAACAGTAACATTTTAGAGCACTTAAATATTCTAATAACTGTTTTTAAAATGTGCAGGTTTCACATTAGAAAGCTTGCATAATTATTTAAAAAATCATTGTAGGCATTAAAATGCTAGAAATATTCAAAAAAATTCATATTCAAAAGAAGGAAGAATTCTACGGTTTTCTAAGAATTTCCTGATTGTTTTTATAATTGTAGCTGTTGTAAACTTTAAATTCTCTCTCCTTAGCTTTTGTAAATGGTTGATGAGTTTTTGAGTGCTCTTAGTTTTCTAAGTGCTTTCCGAAACTGGAGAAAATATTTCCCTGCTGCAGGAAAATCAGTGAAGGTTTTCCGTGTTGTGAGTCCTGCTTGGTGTAAATTTTGGTCCCAAACCCAGAATGTGCTGAGAAGGGTTAGGTGAGGGAAGTTAGGGCAAGGCAGGGAATACTTCTGCTCCTTGCCACATGCTGTATTGCAGCTTCGCTTTTTCTGCACCCCCTAGGAATCATAGCTACCTATAATTTATTCTGAATTAAAGAGTGTTAAACTGAACTGTCTCATAGTTGAACAAGCTCTTCCCCTGAGCCGTAATGTTCAGGCACATCTGCAGATCTGGGCCCCTGAACACTGACAGGCAATTAGATGGCCGTAGCCCAATCACCAGGAGGTCATGATACAATTACTACAATTGCTAATCATTTATTTTAATTATATAGTTATTATTTATACTAAAAAACCTGACACAACAATAAGAGCCTACATAACAGAAGAATCCAGCAGGCACATTTAAGCTGATTGTCATAGGGAAAACTGTACAAATTTAATAAAATCCTCTTTGTTTTTTTCCAGTACTTCATTGGTATTGCCATTTCCACTGCTTTTGTTAATAAAGCAGTTTAAGGGACTGACTGATAATAAGTGGCTTGAATTTCCTTTGTGTACCTGGCCTTTATGTTACACCATTTGTTGGTGGGAAAACACTTGTTCATGGCTGCAGGACAAGGGGAACCGTCACAAACAGGTCACACAACGCTGAGGATTGAGACGTTGTAGCGGGTTGACCCGGGCTGGTTGCCAGGTAGCCATAAAAAAAAAGCTCAATCACTCCCCTGCCACAAGCAGGCAGGGGACAGGAAATATAACCCAAGGTTCGTGAGTGGAGATAAGGACAGGGAGAGTTCGCTCGCCAAGTGCAATCACAGGTAAAGCAGACTGAATTTGGGGATATTAATTGAATTTATTACTAATAAAATCAGAGCAAGATAATGAGAAGTAAAATAAATTTTGAAAGCACCTTTCCCCCACCCCTCCCTCCTTCCCAGACTCTGCCTCGTTCCCCCAGAGGTGCAGGGAGATGGGAATGGGGGTTATGGTCAGTTCATCACATGTGTTTTCTGCCACTGCTCAGGGAGAGGAGTCCTTCCCCTGCTCCAGTGTGGGGTCCCTCCACACTGGACATGGACAATCTACAGATGTTCATGGACATCTACAGCGTGAGTCTATCCCATGGGCGACAGTTCTCCACAAATTGCTGCAATGTGGGTCCCTTTCTGTGGGGTGCAGTCCTTTGGGAACAGCCTTCTCCAGCTCAGGACCCCACAAGGTCACAAATCCTACCATGAAGCCTGCTCCAATGTGAGCTCCTCTCTCCACGGGTCTGCAGGTCCCTGCCAGGAGCCTGTTCCAGCACGGACTTTTCACGGGTTCAGAGCCTTCTTTTCAAGGGTCCACCTGCTCTGGTGTGGGGCTCCTCCACGGGCTGCAGGTGGATCTCTGCAATCCCCATTGACCTCCACGGGCTGCAGGGGCACAGCTGCCTCACCATGGGCTGCACCACGGGCTGCGCAGGAATCTCAGCTCAGACTCCTGGAGCACCCTTGCCCCTCCTTCTCCACTGACCCTGGTGTCTGCAGAGTCGTTCCTCTCATGTATTCTCTATCCACTCTTTTCTGAACACAATTATTTCTGCACATTAATCTTTTTTCCTTCTTAAATATGCTATCACAGAGATGTTGCTATCATTCCTGATTGGCCCAGCCTTGGCCAAGAGCACATCGCTCCTGAAACTGGCTGGCATCCAACGTGTTGGACAAGAGCAAAGTCTCTCACAGCTTCTCACAGAATTCACCCCTCTAGCCCCCCACTACCAAAACCTGGCCATGCAAACCCAGTTCACGTGTATTAGTCCATCATTCAGGAAGCTTTTTTTTTAATGCTTACACATTTCTCAGGATTTCACCATCTGTGGATTTGCTTTCTATAGCATCGTCTTCCAATAACCTTCACAATTCAGACTTGTCCACCTCATGGTCAAACAGCAAAACACCCTATTGCTTTTCTTCTGGTAGAGAAAGTGTCCTCTAAACTTTATCACTTTATTATAGCAAAATTAGAGATGCAATCCAAAACTGTCTTAAGAATTGATATTCAGATGCACTGGGGGGGGCCTTATTTAAAGCTTAGACATTGATCCAGGCATGATCAATCTCGGGACAAATGCTTGCTTTCTCTTAATCTGAGTGACGCATCAGCAATATAGTGTGGCTAAACAGATTAGCCACTTTGACAAACTGGACTGGCTGCAAAGTGAACCTGATACTTTGATTGGATTGCACGAAGTCATACACACACAGTTTCTTTCATGTTTATTCTTACAAGTTTTTAAGACCTTCCCTCATGCGTCTGTTTTAGTCGGCTAGTTCTTTTAAGTAACCTTGGTCTGACAGCCTTTGAGGACTGAGAGAGGAACAGCTCAAAACCAGTCTTGGCAAGTTTTTCCTGAGTAAGCAATGACTTCCCCCTTGTGAGGAGAAGCCACAGGCTCCTGGTTCCTTCTCACTCCTTCTGAGCTGCTTGGACTTTCATTCCTCTCCTCTCGTATCCCTTCCCGTTCTGAGTTAGGAAAAAATGAATGTATACTGGGGAGAGGCAACATAAGGTTGGTGGCAAACGCCACTTTGCTTTTCAGACCTGTGGCAAAACACTTCCTGCATGCAAGATCTACGTGGGAGTTCAGGAAACTGGAACAAGGATCTGAGCAAAGAAAATGAGAGGCAAAGATTTTGAGAAAAAACAGGGACTGGGAAGGCTAAGGCAATAGACAGAAGGGGAAAGAAGGTAGGTCTAAAAGGAACAAGCGAGAATCTCAAATGCAGGAGAAGACAAAGAAATGAAGGAATAGCAAGAAAATGGAAAGAAATTTTTAAAAAGTATTGAAGAAACAAGTCTTTATATCGTGCTGAAGATTTCATAAGACATTCAGATATTTTGTTTATGCTTTAAGATAAAAAGAAACAGGAAAGTACACTGCTGTGAAGCTATGTAGTCTCCATTCATATCTTCCTTCTATGGCCGTTTGTGTAATTTCTGTGGGTTTCCTGGATGCCTACTCTTGGAAGAGGAAGGATAGCTGGCTAAAAGTAAATGCAGTTTGGATATTATGGACTGAGAAAGAGGTTTCCAACTGCATATTTCCTAAGGAAAGGCTAGGGTTTGTTACCCCTCAAAATGGACTTGTAGCAGCAGAGAGAAGTTTTACATGTTCAGAAGTAGAAAAAAATAATGTTACCCATTTATATTTTTCTGTTTATTAACTTTGAGGTTTGCTGTGGGCTTTTTTTCTTTATCTAATCATCATTGTGTTCATGGTGCTGGAAAACACTCCCAATAAACAGCTTTTGTGGTTGTTAAATGCCTTGGCATCCCTTCACTTTTTTTAATCATCCACAAAAGATTTTTAAAGCCTGACTACTCCTCCATAGTGAACATTATCCTTGGATTATTTTGTCTTGAGGTACTGAATTAAATTTGAAACACTGACATATTTGCTTTTACAATAATGTGTTGCTATATAGAATTGTATTTTTGAGAGTCCCCTGATCATAGAATATGGAATATTTTATAGTTTTTTAATATGAGGATTCTGGGAAATACTATAATCATAGAATATCCTGAGTGGGAAGGAATCCAGCAGGATTATTGAAGTCAAACTCCTGGCCCTGCACAGGGCACCCCAAGAATCCCATCCTGTGCCTGAGAGTGTTGTCCAAACACTTCTTGAACTCAGACAACTGCAGTGCTGTGACCACTGCCCTGGGGAGCCTGATCCAGTGCCCAAACACCCTCTAGGTGGAAAACTTCCTCCTGACATCTAACCTAAACCTCCCCTGACACAGCCTCATACCATTTCCTTGGGTCCTATCCCTGGTCACAAGAGCGAAGACATCAGTGTCTGCCCCTCTTCTTCCCCTCATGAGAATGTTGAAGACCCCAATGAGGTCTCCCCTCAGTCTGCTCTTCTCCAAGCTGGACAGACCAAGTGGCCTCAGCTGCTCCTCCCTTTGGCTACTCCTCCAGACCCTTCACCATCCTTATGGCCTCCTTTGGACGCTCTTTGATAGTTTAATATATTCTTTATATTGTGGCACCCAAAACTGCCCCCAGCACTCGAGGTAAGTCCACCCAGTGCAGAGCAGAGCGGGACAGTCCCCTCCCTGGCCTGGCTGGCGATGCTGTGCCTGATGCTCCCCAGGACACGCTTGGCCCTCCTGGCTGCCAGGGCCCTGCTGGCTCATGTTCAACTTGCCACCGATCCTTTTCAACCCTCTGATCCCTTTCTACAGCTCTGCTTTCCAGCATCTCATTCCCCAGTCTGTGCACACCACCAGGTGTCCCAGGTGTAAAAGGGGGAGTCAGGGACCATTCTTTTTGATAGATTTTCCAGACAAAAATAAAGCACAAACGCAGCAATATTATATCAGAGAACTGTTTACTGATAAAAGAAGGGCAAGTGTTCATACCAAAGGGGGATAGAAAAGAGAGCAGAGAGGGGAAAAAGAGAGATGGAGGGAGAAACAGAAGACAGGGACAGATCATTACCTCTGTACCCCAGGCGGCCTGTTAGCGTCGGCTCGGCAGATAGAACGTGCGTGCTGCGAGCAGCGATGAGCCTGAGCAGCTCCTGTGACCAGCCGGGCGCGATTTGCAAGCGGCAGCAGCCGTGTGTCTCTGACATGGGCAAACGATGGCTGCGGGCTGGTGCTGCGGGCAGCGCGGGAAACATGGAAGCGATGGCTGAGGGCTGGGTGCAGGCAGCGGCTGCTCCATCAGGGAAACACCGGAGCACTGGGCTGTCGTGGCAAGGAGCTGCCTCAGGGAAGCGGAGAAGCAGAGCAGGACAGGTGCGGACAGGGAAGCAGGACCACAGAGAGAAAAAGGCGAAGGGGAGGAGGGGGGCCAAGCTGACCCTCCATGCGAGCCCCCGCTCCCTCAAAGAAACCCAAATTAAAATGGCCTCCAGTTCTGTCGCCGTTCACTGCTTTTATGTGCCAAGGCTCCTCCCATAGCCCAATTTCCCGGACATTTTTTCCTGGGCATCCAGGCATCTGCCTCCCTGGCAAGTGGGGGGTTGCTTGCAGCCCAACTCTGGAAGGTTCCTCTCCCCTGATCAGCTGTCAGGCATCACTTGTACAACTCCTAGAGTAATTTTTCACCTCACATATAACATATTTTGGGGCATAAATAAAAATCAGATTGGTCCCTCTCACCAGGGTAGCCCCATCCCAGGTCAGAATCCCTTCTTAAACTCCATATAGTTGGTGATTGCCCAGCCCTCTGATTTGTTGAGGTCTCTCTGCAGGGCCTCTCTGTCCTTGAGGGACTCCACAACTCCTGTCAGTTTAGAGTCTTCACCACACTTAGTATTCCCTTGATGACCTGCATCCAGGTCATTTATGAAGATGTTGAGGAGAACTGGGCTAAGAATGGAGCCTTTGTGGAACCCCACTAGAGTCAGTTGCTCACCTGAGGAGGGCTGTGAGCCCTCAAGGCAGGAGCCTTTTGCACTCCCCTGGAGGAGTCAGAGAGCAGCAACCTTCCTCTGGGTCATGGTGACCTCCCAACATGCCTTGTTTCTTCATGGTAATAGCCTGTACCCTGTTGGCTAATGGGTTTCCACCCCACCCCGTTTTTCCCATATATTTCCCTGCTTATACCCCTGACCACAGGGAGTTTTCGTCCCTGGCCTCCCTTTCGCAGGGTGGCTGGACAATAAAGGCTCCTTCTGTGGAACTGCCACACGAGGCTCCTGTCTCTCTGTCCCCGAGTTTGCCTTGGGTGATTTCACAAAGAGCTGAATCACAAGAGCTGGAATCACTTGTAGCTGAGAGATCGCTACACTTGCTGAAATCACCCGTGGCCCAGGGAGGCTGCCAGTGCCCCTGGAAGGGCTGTTCCCTGCGGGACGCTCTCTCTAGGAAGGTCGTGGTGTACCGGTGCTGACCAGCACCGGACTCTCAGCGACACTCACCCGTCGTGTAAAACTGTTATCCAGATGTGGCCTGGATATTTTGTCCAGAAGGATCCTGGGAGAGACAGTATCGAAAGCGTTACTGAAGTCCAGAATGGTTATATCAACTGGCTTTCTTTGATCAGCTAGCTGACTTACCCTGTTGTAGAAGGAAATCAGGTTCAACCAGCAGGACTTTCCCCTCATGAAAGCAAGGGAACCAACAACTGTGTTGTCTTCTAGGTGTTTTGCAATACTGCCCAGAATCTAATCTTTTCCATGATTTTACCAGACACTGAAGTAAGACTGACAGGCCTGCATTTTCCAGGGTCCTCCTTCTTGCCCTTCTTGGAAATCAGCACAATGTTTACCAGTTTCCAGTCAGCTGGGATTTCTCTGTGTTCCCAAGACTGCTCAAAAATCACTGAGAGAGGCTAGCTCCTTGAGGATTCTTGGACGAATCTCATCAGGTCCCATGGATTTGCAGAGATCCAGCTGGAGCAGCATATCCCACACAATTTCAGGGTGGAATGGGAGATGATCTCTCTCTCAGTCACGGTCCTTCGCCTCAGGGAACTGAGACTCCCTTGGTCCATCATCAGTGTTGAAGACAGATGTAAAGTAAACCCCTAACGTAATGTAAACCTCTCATAAAGTTAGGTAATGCAGACTTGCTTTAGAAAATCTTTAAGAAAGCTCCACAGATGCTCTGCCATGTACCCCTGAGAAAGCGACAAAGGAGTGACAGATAAGGCAGTCACTGGTACAGGTTGCAGCTGGGTTTTTGTCCTCTCTTTCTGTGCTTGTCTTAAGACGGGACTTTTGCATAACCAATCACTTGAAGGAGGGCTGTGCTAATGTTTTGACAAGATGCCCAGGGATATATCCACAATTGCCTTAACTGTTAAAAAATGAACTGCATTTGGAAACTGAGTGCTTAGGGGAGTAAGTTAGTTTGTATAAAGCATGTGTTTGAAATTGAAAAAAAAAAGATTCAATGCCAAGTTGGAGTGTTACTTGGGAAGTGAAGGAGTATAAAAGCCAATCCTAACATCAGAGTACACACTGAGTTTAAGGTAGCCTTAAACTCAGTCTTTAATAATTGCAATCTGCTACACTCCCTGAGTAACAGATATAATTATGTTAACAGTTTTTCTACTCAGGCACCATATATTTCCATTACGAAGCCAGCCTCATTTAATTAGCATCATGTAGTAAATTAGCAGTTATAAGGACTGCTGGGTACAAGGGAATCTCCATTTTCTCACCATCTACTTAATCCTCAGTCAGTGTTGAGATTACTGCTTACTCAATTTACATATACAAGAAAAAATGACATCCTGCTCAGATACTGTGATTCAGTCACTTCATGGACTTGGAAAAAAAAAGTCAACTGACTGTGAACAGCAGTCAGGAGTACTACTTTCCCATTGTATCTTTCTGAGGGGATGCAGAGTGATCACATATACGGAAATTGTTCTTCCTTGTATGTGTTAGAGAGATTGGTCTGTTTTTATTGGAAACAATAGTTAATTTATAAACTCTAAAAAAATAAGGTTTACATGGCAAAACATGGTATCTGAAAAAATTAGAAAAAAACCAAACTATGTGTTAAAAATTAGTTTTCAGATGCAATGGAGATTTAAGTAAGGAGATGATTTTGGATGAAGACATTTCTGATATGAGCAAAACTAATTTGCATTATTTCATTATCTCCTTTGTTTACCAGTAAGTGGAGTTACGATGAGACAAAAATAACTTTTTCTATTAATGTCTGCTATTCTAACCCTGTTCCAGCACATCAGAAAGAAGCGTTCTTAGGAAAATATCCGAGAATATGATCTGTTTTTTTTTTTTCTTTTTAAATATTGTAAACGCTTCGGTAATCTTCACAGTACAGAGAAATGCTTAAATTTTATAACATCTGCTTGAGGTGGGAGGAGTTCTCCAGTGGCATTTCGGTCTCTGCAGAGATGGTGCTGATGATGGTTCTCACGTCCTACAGCCCAAGCAGAAGACCAGACTTCTTCAGGGGAATGAACCGCAAATATTTACAATATCCTCTTTGCGCTTGTTGGGTAACTACCAGTCTCACTGAAACCAACACAAGTTTTGTCATTCCCTGTAGAGGGACTTGCTTATGTATTTGTGTGATTTAAAATGATTGCAAAGAAGTAATCCTAACTTTTATCCTAATTTTTAGCAATTGCAGTACTCAGTTGATTAGTAATTAAGAAATGAATGAATGAATGAATGAATAAGGAATGTACCCAATTCACAGTAGCTTGAAGACCAAAAATACACAGAAGAAAAACAAGAGAGAAGCAATTTTCACCATGTTTAGAGTTACTCTATTTATGAGTTTTCAAAGTAGCAAAATCCTTTGTGCAAAAACCTGAAACCATGGAGGCAAACCGCACTCTGAAAAACCATTCTGGTAAATGTGGAAGACAGTAATGTGTGAAAGAGATACTGCTGCCTACAGTTTTGAGTAGCTCAACTGTGAGCTTATATGAGGTTACGCATAAATAAATGATCATTATAAAGTGAAATTGTTCTAGCAAGTTTGAGTTAGCTGTGTTTCTGTGGTTCAGACTGTTGATAACTACAAAAGCTTATTTGCAGAAAACCTAAATATTTAATTCATGGTTGTCTCACTCATATCAATGCATAAGCCAGCAGAATTACTTAGAAACAGGTAATGGGATAATGATTTTCTTTGGCATTGAGTATTCTTCGGCTGACTAGAAATTAGGTAAAATGCCACTGCAGTTTTTAAAGTAGTTGGGATATTTTTAACTGCTATGTAGTAAATGTATTCATGTTTTACATATGCAATAGAAATTTTAACTTGGGTGAGCTGTGGAATCACAATACTGTTGGTTATAACTATTTAAAAAATGTGTGATATATATTACTTGCAACAATTCATAAAAATATATTATTCCTGATATTGTGATTGATTTTGAATTTTATCAGACAAAATGAGTCTCACACTGGTATACAAAGGATGTCAGAATAGACATTTTCAAGGAATAACAGTAAATCTGCTTAAAATATACATGAAGGGCAAGAATTCTGTCATTATTTCATACAGAAGCACCATGTTTTAACACTGGCAAACTTTGCTTTGGGATTTGGAAGGAATTGTGAAATAGTTTAAACCCTGAGGGTTTGTTCTCAGTTTCAGGTAACGGAATCAGAGGGTCCTTCACTGGGTTTGCCCATTGCCAGAAAGACAAAGAGGGAGTTACTTTTCTTGAAGCTCCTGGAACCAGGAAGGCAGAACATTCCGTAGAATTCATATGCTTCATGTGGCTGTTTCTCAGCTGAGAAGAAAAGCATGGCCAGTCGTCTCTTTGACTGTGCTGTATTCTGGGGGAGCAGTGAGCATGGCAGCGATCACAAAACTTCTCAGTGGGGAGAGGTTCAAGTAAATGCTGGCAAGAGTTAGAAAATCATTGCTTAGGCATGAACTGTTAGACTGATAAGCACTCTTAGGAAGCAATTATCTTAATACAACTAAATGGATAAGGACTCTCTTCAGCACCTTACAATGAGTTTTTTGGAGGACCCCATCGAGTAGGCTGTAGAACAATATAGCAACATAAGCAGATCTACTCAATACAAGGACTCGTTGTGAAAAACGAGGTTCACTCTCCTGTTAAAATTTAAAAGTTTAATAAAAGGACAATAGAGGACAAAGACAATAAAGCAAAAATACAGCGCTGGGTGCCCTTGGCTCTCAGCCAAGAGCACATCTGCTATTTTGGAAACACCCTTTACATACTTTAGCCTAATGCATATTCATAAACAATTATACATATTCCAACTTTTCTCCAAACTAGTTTACATGTTCCAGGAGCTGTTTTGCATGGCTCCTCCTTGGGTCCGCCTTTTTAGAGCATGCGCATTCCTTGGCTGTGGTTTTGGTCAGTTGTTGTTATCACCTCCAGCTTGGGCTCTGCTCTGTGGTTTCTGCAGATGGCGATTGCTGATAGCTGGCATGTCCGTGGCAGGGGTCCCCACCCTACATTCACTGAATGTTATCTAACCGAGCAGGCAGTTCCGTTACCACGGGCATAACTATATCAGCTATTTTACTGCTGTCTAAGTCCAGCTAACAGAAATAAAGGCATTAGTTATTGTTACCAAAAAAACCTACATCTTTATAGCAAAGCTACTTTAACGCTATACACATATAGCATCCATTTTAATCTCTGCGAAAAGCCAATATCTTAATATGTATTTCTCACACTCGTCAACTAATTTTCAGAAAACAGTCATTCTGTTAAAAACTTCCTGCTATAACCATTACACTGCAGTTTCTGAAAAAAAACCCTACAGGGATTTAGAGTAGAATACCCATTTTACATAGCTGGAACATACCTTGAACTATTTTTTTACTGACAGGTAAAAAAGATATTCCTTTATTTTTCATAACATAGCAAGGAGGGTTTCGGTTTGGTATTTTTTAGTGGATTTTTTTTCCCCCTCCCAACTTCTAAATCTCCTCTTTGGCTTTCTCTTACATGTAGTTATTTTGATTTGGGCAATACCATCACACTATGTGTTATATATGACAGTATTTTCTGATTTTCAAACCTGAAGTAAGAGTTAAATTTACCTTAAATTTTGTAGATATGAAAATTAGTGATTTTTGTACATTACGTAAGTGAAAACTGTCACACTCTGGACTGATTATTATAGTACTTCTAAGCCAATAACATAACTAAAAACTGAGACTAAGTTGCAGTTAGAAAGAGTTATGTGCAAATGGACACAAGAAAAAGATTGATCTTTGAAAAAATTTATAGAAACCACAGTCTCTTAAGGCCAAATAAAAAAGTAAGCTAAGATTAAATGCTGTAAAGTAGCATTTCATAGCTAATCTTAAATACAGTATTCCCTAAGATTTAAATGTTAATAGTTAGAAATAAAACTTCAATTAAACATTTTAACACTGCAAATATGGATCCCAGATTTTTACAGTGAACTCTTTGCATTAGTAATTTACATGCTTTTTTATGGAACAGTTATCACAGGAATAAAAATGAACTTAAAGTTAGCAATAACTGTTAGCGAATACGTATTAATGAAGAAAAAGTAGCCAAATCTAGTGCTGCTGACAAAATCCAGTCCACAGCCCTTTTCATTAGTGCTTTCTAGATTCAGTAGTCCAAAGTGAGTATAAATTCTTACATATTTTTCTAATTTCCAAATAATAAAATCTCTTAAATTCTCAGAAATATTTTATAAAATCTGAAGAAAATTAACAAATTTAATAACAAGGTTGAAAATAGTGTAAAATACAAGCTGGAGGTTATTTATATTATGGAAAAAATTTAAAATTCCATAATGTGTCCATGTATATTTTACTACTTTTGCCTTATGAGAAGTAGGAAGAATCTGATGGAAGAAATACCTTGGATAGTTTTTTTTGTAGATTTTCTTGTGTCTGGGAGCGTCAACATAATAATCGTAACATAACGTAACATAACAAACTTGTGTTATTCAAAAGAACAGAGACGACATCCATAAAGTAAATCAAATTTCTAAATTAAAAAAATCCATATCATCCTCGAGTTTAAGATATTTGTAAAGATGTTTGATGGAGAATTAGCTACTACTACATTTTTCAATTTCAGTACAATTCTGGCAAGGCTGCCTACATGTGTGCTAACCTGAAAGTATATAATGATAGCTTTTTTAGATGGATATTTAGACCTGAAAGGGTGTAGGCTCGAAAGAATTTGCACAACAGGATTTAGTAAACATTCTCCTACCTCAGAGGTAACCTAAGACTTTACTTGCTTGATTTGTTCTCATATTTGCCTAAAAAAAAAAAAATTGGAGAAACAGCTTTTCTCTGATTTGGAAATATCTAAGGAAGCATGTGAGATCTTTTAAAAAAAAAAGGCCAGAAATGATTTGACATTTTGACATAAATGTTTCTTTTTTTTTTTTTGAAAAGGCTGAGCCTAATTTTAAATCTGATCTACAGAGGTAGTGCAATACAGAATCACAGAATCACAGAATAACTAGGTTGGGAGACACCTTCAAGATCATCGAGTCCAACCCATGCCCTAACATCTCAACCATGGCACCGAGCGCCACATCCAATCTCTTTTTAAACACACAGTTAATCACATAGTTAATCAGCCTTCATATATCTTGCAAATTCAACCCACTTCCTGCACATTCTGTTACTTAAATACAAATTGTAATTTTTACTTAATGACATGTTCTAATTACGTGATTTCATGTACAGTACTAACTTTAATTAAATAATTAGGACATGCAATTAGAATTTTTAGGTATCTATTTGAAGATGTTTATGAACCTCTCCCTGGCACTAAAACTGTTTAAAAAAATAGTTCCTTACAGATACAAATGTGAATCTTTTAAAGTAACTGAAGTAAATAACATTTTTGAACACATATGCCACAAAACAAGTAAATTCATTACATCAGAAAGCAATCTTTTTCATTTCCATGAAGCTACTTACCTGTGTTAAGGGGAATACTTTTTGCGAGTAATTACTGGATTGATATTTACTGTATTTTCCAGTAATGGTTGTTCAGCTCCCAGAATTTCTGTATTTCATAACCCTAGTCCCTCAACTTTGAGATATTCCTGATACACTTCAACTCCTGATTTACAGAAAACCCCCACTAAGCATATCAGAACTATTTGTTGCATTCATGCATAAGAATATTTTTTTATTAGCAGAGAGTTGTCCAAATTTTAAGGTTCATAATACAATCCCTGCTTCACAGTAGTGAGATATTTATAGTTAATGTTAGCTGGAGGGCAAGAGAGGGAAACAGCAAAACAACACAGAATTCTGTTTATTTATCAGGGAAAAGGGTATTTAACAACAAGAGGTTGTATAGGGTTCATCCCAAAAAGTTTATTTACTGCTTTAGAAAGTTGTCAAGGGTTGTTTTTATTCAGCAAGGATGGAAAATCCATGGCAATAGATGACCCTAAGACTATTTACTAAAATTTTAAAGATAGGTAAAAAAAAGCAACCACAGAAGAAAGATTAAACAAAGAACTGCAAGAACGTTTAAAGGACTCCTAAGTGTTATCTCCACAAAGCTTCATTAAAATAGCTCTTGGCTAGCAAGCACATCATTTATCACATATATCGAGAGTTTTAATAAATGGTCACAATGATAAAAACAATTATACCACAAACTTTGCAATGCTGGATAAGAACTCTAAAATTAGGAAGGGCAATGAGTCTTCAGCCATGAGAGAGATACTGTTACAGGAAAGTGTGGATCATAACGAATAATTTCTTCCTTTATTTGTAGGTAATATTCTGTTATGCAAAAATGCGGACTACAACAGCCTTATAACTCAGGGGAGTTCCTGGGAACACCAGCTGACCTGTTAAGGTCACTGTCTATTTTTTGCTCATGTAACACCAGGGTGTAGGAAAAAAAAATCATAATCCAGGCTCTAGTTTTGATAGAAAAGCACAGTCAAAGAGGTGGGTGCGCAACTGACATCCAGTCGACAAATCTGCAAAATAGTGCAGCACTTAACCAGGTATTCCAATAGTAAAGGAAACTCCCTTCATTTTGAATATTTATAATATTTCTGTGTAAGACCTCCGAGAGAATTATATAATATGGATGTTAACAGATGAATAATGGTGCTTCATAAAAGAAGCTGTGCCTGAAAGGAGTGAAGGGAACAACACAGCTCTTAGAAGTGTATTCCTTATGATCTGACATACCAAAAGGCAAGGTACAGAGCAGCTTTGTTAACTGCTCATGGTTTTTAGGAGCTGTGGCTAAAAAGGGAATTCACCTCGTTAAGGAAATGTCACCTTTTTAGTGTGAAGAAAGGGCCCCAAACCCCTGTGTGTGTGTCTGTGTCTGTGTGTAACAACAGCATTCAAATCTCAGATTGGTTTGGTTTGGGTTTTGACATTGGGGTGTTGAAATCTGACTGATTTGCCAGGAAACCTGCTTTCCCAAGGAGATGGTGTGCTGGAGATTTGGGCAGCATGGTCAGACACATTCTCAAGGACACAGCTTCAGTTCTAAGACCTGCACAGGCTTCCTTCCTCTCTGCTTCTAGTTTACAAGTGCAGCATTTAAATTCTGTAAAATCTGTGTTTTTCAGAATGGTGTTTCACTGGAATGTTTAGAGTCAGTGTTAATTGCTTTGGCTCTGTGCACTGTGTTAATATTTTTGGAGCTGTGTAAGGAAATCTTCTTCTACCTACGCTCATGAGGGTTTTCTTTCTTTGACTGGTTATCCTACTGCTTCCTATCTTCTAAAGCTAAATGTTGTGCCAAGAGATTAGTGTGTATCTTCCACACCTTCAAATGACGTTTTAGTGAAATGTCAGTGGTGCATAAAATGCACTTTCACATTGGCGTTAATTTAATGTTTTTGCTTTTGATCCCATATGGTAAACTTTTACAACTCCTAATTACTGTGAGTTTAACACATAAAGAAGAAGTTTCATTTTAGAAAGTCTTTCTGAAACAGACCCTTTAACTGCACGGGCTAATTATGCTGCTGTTGCTCAAGCAGGAGTTCTGTATGAGTGAAAATTATTGGCTGCTGTTTATATATTGTATAAATGCTATATTTATCCCTGACACTTCACTGCTTAACTATGCACATATGCATGAAATCTGGCTCCTAAGAGCCCATTTGTTCCAGCTGTACTTCTATGAGACCATAATTTTATTTCTGACATCAAAACTGGTTGCTGTGGAAATGATCATGTAACAAAGCTTCAGATGAGAAGAAAATATGGACTCAACAGATACTGAAAATTCTTATTTTCATTAATGATTTTCTTGATGGAGTGTAGGGAGTGTTTATAAAACTTGTGATGCCAAAATCAGAGAATAAGATTAAAATTAAAATGATCTTTGTAATTTGAAGAAGCCATCTAAAAATGAACAAGAAACTCTGTAAAGGCATATGTAAAGTAGAACACAAAATCGCATTTTAGAACAGGGAAAATGACTGAGTGCAGCAGAACTTCAGGAGAAAGATCTGCGGAACCTTGAACTCTAACACTGATTTTTAAAACAACACAAATGTGATTCTGGAATGTATTAACAGCAAAGTCATATAAAAGGCCTGGAGGTAATTATTCCATGCATGTGACCTTTTGGGAGATTTTGGCTTTCTGTACTCTCATTAGCTAGAAATACCTTTTACGATAAATTTGAGAGCATCGAGGAAGAGGAAAGAAGAAAACAGTCAGAGATTTTGAAAATATGACTTACAGGGAAACACTGGAAAAAAGATTGGGTTTTTTTAAGTCAATAAAAAAAAAGAAGACTACAGAAGGACATGCTAATAAAGATGAACATCAGCTTTGCTCGGAGAAGGGTAAGAACAAAGGGCTTAATTTACACCAAAGGAGATTTACCTTGGGTGCTAGAGAAAAACCCACAAGCACAATAACCAGCCCTTGTGGTAAATCAGTGGAACAGATTGTCCTTGTAGATTAACTTATGAAATAATCTTCTCCAGGGTCTTTAAGGAGCAGATTAGGCAAAGTAATACCAGTGTGGGCCTTGTGCACTTGATTCCAAGTGAGTGTCAGCTAATGTTTTAGGCAATCTGTTGAAGTTCCTTCTACCTCTACACTTCCCTTAGATACAGTGATTTTTAATTATTATTTTAAAGCAGATACCATACTTTCCAAGTTGTATGAAATACTTGAGGCATGCAGTTGTTTTTAAATTTTTGTTTAAATAATTTTTAAAGGCTTAGCTAGACAGATGCAGAAATCAAGTCCCTTCTCTCCTCCCCACCAAAAAAAAAACCCCTCCTGGGGAAACCCCAGGAGAAAAATGAGAGAAAAAATAGTTTTGATGTGTTGACCAAAGAAGGCAATATCAAATGACACATAGAATAGTAAACATTTCTGTTGGAAATCCTAAACTCTATAGGATTCTGGATTTCATCAACCCTTCAGTTTAAAAACAGAGTTGGTATAATTTGAAAATGTAAAAAGATGCAAGTAGTTGTAGAAAATTCTTCTTTGATTTTCTTTTCAACTTAAATATAAATTCTTTATTGTGATACTCAGGTGCCCTGGTCTTAGTATATGATAACAGTTGTGACAGATTATGAATTGTTAGGGTTTTTTCATTCGATATTTAGCCTAAAAGACTTTGAGAGGTAGCATAGTATTTGAAAGTAGATATATCTTGTAAAATTTCTGCTAGTTTCCTCGTGAACAAATTGGTTAATGGTAGGAGTAAGCTATCTGCATTTCAGAATCCCCTGATTTTGACAAATTTTACGTTGCAGAAAACATTACTAAACAGTATCAGCCTTACAAAGTTACAGACATAGTCTACAAGACAAGACGTATTTTATTTTTATTCAGAACTTAGGTTTCAGCCATGATTCCTATTAAGAGAAATTAATTTTCAGACTCTGTGATAAGGACTTGATCATCAAGCAGTTGCTTCTGTGTTTCTTGTTCTTTATCATTTTTGTTCTGCTTTCATAGAATTATGCAAGAACAGATATTACTCAGATTTCTGCAACTTTTTTGTAAGTAAGAATCACAGTAGCAACTGTGCAAATTATCCGTCTGTGATCTGCTTTTATAACCACACAAATGATCCACAGCAGTTATCTCTCCCACAGAACTGCTTGGGAACTGAGCTATTCTGCCTCTGAAATTAACCCTGGAGGACTAAACAGCTCTAGGGCTGTACTAGAATTAATTATTTACTAATATAGAATGAGTGAGTCAAAGAATGAATCTTCCATCTGCACATAAATTATGGATGAATGAAACAATAAAAGCCTCAAGACAGGAGACTTTTCTTCCATATGAGAGAAACTTAGGGCCAAGTATACTAAAGTTTTATGTCAGTACAAAATTGGCATCAGTGGCCAATTTTCTTTTAAAAGTGAACAATTTGTTGCCAACTTATTTAAGAGGTCTAGTACCACAAAAACAGCTACAAAACTGTTCAGGAAACAGCTGTTCCGACGGACGGCTGTAATCATTAAAAATATATTTACTATCTGAGCAATTGTAGATGCAGAATTAGCACTTGTTTAAAGTCTAGGACACAATTTCATTCTAAGTGAGTAATAAAAATGGGGTTTTACAAATACATTTAGAGTTTCCTCGTAATATGTAAAGCTTTAAAAAATATGCTTCCATACAGTACATATGAGGCTGACCTTGTGACAGATATTGAAAGAGATTGTAGTGGTCTCAAGAAATAGAAAATAGCATGCAATGCACTTGAAACAGATTGTAGTTTGTATGGTAATAATAATCATGAAGGCAATGGAAGTTGTGTTTGGCTAGAACAAGGTCTCTGTACACATACCTTGAAATTACTGTTTTGAATAAATGGAGAAAAAGCAAAATGCAGGAATGTGGCTGGCTCGACTGTGCTAGCTGCTGTTATTAAAGAGATCAGCCCTAATCCTTAAGAAGAGGAGGAAGAGAAGAGACATCTGGAGAGGAAGAATTTACTTTCTTCAATCACTGGGAGCTATAGACTAATGTAAGTCTTATTGATCTGTCCATCATGTCACCTGAAACTTTTTGGCTATATCTGCCAAAGTAGGAACCTCTAGTATCTAGGAAGTTTAACTCACCCACTGTCTTTTGCTGTCTTTTTTTTCCTCTTCTTTACACCTCTCTAACAGCTGTGGTTCTTGCAACAGGCAAATAACTGACCAAACAGAATTATCTGTGATGCTATCAGATACAGGACAGTACAAACAAGATGGTATCAGCTGGCAATAAATGAACCATTATTATAACTCAAATGACACAGGTAATCTGACTGCTGAAGACTACAGACTCTTGTTGCATCGACTCCAAAAATCAGCCATGCATTGTCAACAACCTGCTGTTTCTGGTGGTTCAGCTATAGAAGACCCAGACTAAATAATCGCATCAGGTGTTAGGTTCCTGGTTTCCAGATTGCCTCTGTCCATCCAAATGAGTTTAGTCGAAGAATTGCATGACAAAAGCTTTATTGTGTAGCTTTTCTCTCAGCTGTCTTGATTCCTCTGGCCATAGGTGGACTTCCTGTAGCCTTCCTGATCATTATTAGGTGTTCTCCTCTAACTGCCTCTGATGCAGTTTTAGACTACTGTCCATGCTCCAGTGTACTTAGCATCTCCCAGGGCTGGACCTGGCACGCTGAACACGTGACTCTCTTTATGGTGCTTTGGTGATGACAGAAGTATCTTCTGGTTGATTCTCATCTGGTATAATTAGGAAAGGTCTAATCCTTCTGATGCCTTAGGTTCTAGCTTTTATATTTTTAAATCCTGCACTGCTTAGTGTGTAACTTGGAAGTTTCTTGTAGCCTGTTGTCTGCCGCTCTCTTATGCCTGATAGACATAACAAAGCCTCTCCGAGCTTGTTGTTCAAGGACACTTGGGCTGTCCTAGGCCCAAAAGGTGCAAACCAGGGCCTCTGGAGAGGTGGAGAAATTGAAGACGTTACATCATTAGCTAAAGTTTTTATTGGCGAATTCATGCTGATATGCAAATGAACCAAACTTATAAAAGTGAAGAACTCGCGACTCATCATCCACCTTGGGGTCCATCGTGGGGTCCATTCTGGATGTGGCCTTTGGCTCCCCAGGGTGTACCTTTGAAGGCCTTTCAAATAAATANTCCCCAGGGTGTGCCCTTGAAGGCCTTTCAAATAAATACCCACCTTTATTCCCTTACTCCTGTCTAGTCCCTGTTTCCAGGTAGCCCAATAAGGCACCAGTTCTTTGGCACCTCCAGAAGAGACAAGGAGGCTCCCCCTCTGGGACTCAGAAAGATCCAGCTCTGCTCCCCCGCCTCTGCTGGCACCTGGGGGGAGAAGTTACTACAGTCCAGGAGGCAGAGGAGCCCCCAAGAGCCCAAAAACTCTCCAGATTCAGCACAGAGGCACATGAGTAAATGAATGAAGGTGATATTCTGTTAGCACCTGGTTAGATGCTATGAGATCTCTTAAGTTTGGCTGGGGCTCGAGAGAGAGTCCAGGAGAGTCTCAACTTCAGTTGAAACTCCCTTTGTTTGCTAGAAGCTCTGAGAGCGTGTCCGGGAACTCGTGAGAGTCCCAGGGAAATTGTTAGCTCTTTTAACTTTCCCTCTGTCAGTTTGTTACCACCTCCTCAGCCAACACCATTTGGCTCACGGCCAGGTGGCCCAGCAGCTTCGAGGCTCGGACTCTACTTCCAGCCACAGTTTGAAATCCTGGGCTTGTGATTCCTACCTCTTCTAGTTTCCTTTCTCGGCTTTTTAGTGCGTATTTAGACTGCTTTGCTTCATTTCTGTGCATTTTCTGTTCATAAGCATAAAGCCATGGGCTGTAATATTTCTCGTATGGGGAATGAAATACCGCAAACCTCGCCTTTGGGACTAGTTACAGAAAACTGGCCGAAGTTGACTGGCAAAGATAAAGCCTTTACAAAAGCAGAATTAATCCGGTTTTCTAGATTAATTTGGCCATCTTATGAATTAGACAACAGTCAGAGCTGGCCTGAATTTGGCAGCCTAGATGGAAAGTTAATATCGAGTTTAGTATCACGTCTCCAAAATGATTGCTGCTTCTTAGAATTGGACCGTGCAAGACTCTTCCTGGTTGTATCCCAGTTACAAAGATCTAAAAGGGAGCACATACTGCGTTTAAAGAAAAAAAGAGAAAAAAGATAGGAAGTCCACACCAGACCAGTTGAAGCGGGGTAGGGAGGAGGTGGAAATGGACTTGATAGCTCCTGCCTTGAGGCCGGGGCAGCCTCTGCAGCCTCCTCCTCCTCCTCCTCCTCCGCCGCCTTCTCAGCCATCCGGGGTCCCGGCGGGGGTCCGCAGCCCCGATACCTTCACCACCCCCGGCCCAGCCCTGGCCCCGCCGCAGTTTCGGCGCAGGCACGGATAAAGGGGGAGCAGGGGGGCTGTCCCTGGCTGCCGGGGGCTGGCTGTGGCAGCCCTGGGTACCGCACGCCTCCTCGGTTCCCGGCTGGACGCCGCCCGCGGCTCTCTTTCCCCGTTTCCTCCAGCCGCCCCTGGCAGCCCACAGCACGGCCCTTGGAGGTGGAAACGGGGAGGCAGAGCTTTCCAAAAGGAGGGCGGGGAGGGAACCTCCCACGGGGGGAGCGGCGTTCCTCCCTCCCCCAGGCCGCTGAGTCTCCAGGACAACGCCGCGCACCGAGGTGCAGCTCAGGAGGTAAGGTCATCTCAGCGAGCCGGGCCACAGACCCTGCCCGGCTTTTGCAAAGGAGTAAATCCTTCTCGGTGATACCCGGTACGGGCCGGGGCAGCTCTGACACCGCCGGGTCAGCGGAATCGGACAGTGCTGGCTCAGGTAGCTCCTCCGGAGGGGAAGATGAGACAGCTGCTTTAAGCAGGCGAAAGAGGGGAAAGATTGCGATAACAGCCATAAGGGAGCGAAGCCCAGTCGCTAAACGGACCAGATCGGAAAGGGAGCCAGTTGTACAAGCTCCTTTGAGACAGGCTGTTGGTAATCAAGGGCCAGTCTATGTGAAGGTTTTGTACTCCCTCACAGAGAAGAGTACAGTGGGAAAACACAAAGAAAATCCAGACAAAGTGGCTACTTTGCTGCAAAGAGCAATTAACACACAGAACCCTGACTGGAGTGATTTGACAGCTATGCTGGACGCATTGCTTGATCCCACTGAGAGACAGATGGTAAAAAAAGCTATTACAGACTCTGTGGAATCAGGCATAGCTAATGGGACGTTACAAGGTACAGTGGCAGAAATTTTTCCAACAGATGATCCAAGGTGGGATCCAAATGTGCCAGCACAAATGCAAAGATTAAAACAGTATCAGAATCTCATGGTATATGGGTTAAAACATGGTGT
>VZTE01003942.1:0-44752 GCA_013397775.1 Eulacestoma nigropectus
TGTCTTTCAAACCAAGACACACGCACTGTTACATTTCTGACTACAGTGTGGCACGTACACTACCTTAGACAAATAGAGTATCCCTACAAGCTGTCACAGATATAAGGCGTTGGCCTCCCACCACCTCTGCAGCTACAACTGCATTAGACATGGAGAGGACATGCAAAGCAGAGCTATTTCCACCAGTCCTCAGTGAGCTTCATTTCCAATCACCATTAGTCCAATTACGTGCTGTTGGCACCTGAGAGGGGCCAGCATGTTTCAGGTGGGTTCCTAGAGAACATTATCTAGTTGAGTTCCACTGTGGAAGATGTCATCCCAAGCTCTCTGCAATACAGCATCAAGCCCAGTGCACCAGCACAACAGCACCTTCTCCTCACACATGCTTGTGATTCGAACATAAATGCCAGTATAGGCACAGCATAAAGCCACCAACTTTAATCAAAAGGAAACACCAAATCATAGAATCATCAAAACCCAACTACTGTCCCTGCACAGAATAGCCGCAAGAATCCCACCATGTGCCCAAGAGCATGGTCCAAATGCTTCTTGAACTCTGGCAGCCTTGGGGCCATGACCACTTCCTTGGGGAGCGTGTTCCAGCGTCCAACCACCTTTGGGTGAAAAAGCTTTTCTTAATATCCATCCTAAACCTCCCTTGACATAGCTCCAGCTGTTCCCTCAGGTCCTGTCACTGGTCACCACAGAGAAGTGATCTTCCCCTCCTGAGGAAGCTGTTGACTACAGTGAGGCCTCTGCTCAGTCTCTTCTTCTCCAGGCTGAACAGACCAAGTGCCCCCAGCTGTTCCTCATATGGCTTCCTCTCCAGGCCTTTCACCATCTTCACATCCCTCTTTTGGATTGTTTTCAATAGCTTTAGATCTTTCTTATATTGGGGTGCCCAAAGCTGAACACAGGACTCGAGGTCAAGCTGCAACAGTTTCTTGGAACCAAAGTGCTGTACCGATCCTCCCTGTACCACAACACCAACCTGGCTCTATCCTCTACACTCACTGTGCTATCTGCCCCTTCAAGGCTTCACTGTGATGTTTTCCCCTTCAAGACTTAAGAGGCCTTTTCACTGGGGTTTATCAACTGATAGCAGAACACGCCACATAGCCAAACAAGGCTCAGCATGACTGCATCCAATTCACATTCCAAGAGGCACTAAAAATAGGTGTACAAAATGTACATCCTAGCCCAGAAAGGCTAGGCTTATGGAAGCTGGTCTTTTTTCCTCACTTACTTTGGCAGTTATTAGAAATAGTCCACAGAACTATCAAACCTGCTGGCCGACCGATCACCACTGACGTGAAGTATGAACTCATTCAGAACTGGTATCAGGCTCAGGGGAGAGGGGGATGTATCTCTCAAAGCCATAACAACTGCTCAAAATGAGTGCCTCACCTCATAACAGTATGGGCAAAGCTGACAGAAAGATGTGGCTAACAGGGGAACTGTAGCGCCTTCCCAGAGCCTACTCTTTGGTTTGCTGTGACTTCCCCAGGAGACAAGGGCATCAGCAGACACTTGCCCCACCCTGCGCCTCCCTCCCCCTCATTCCAAAAGATCATCTCAAGAGCTCAACTTCATTCAGAGAAAATTGTTTCCTTCTGACACCTCAGAAAAATCATCTGTGTGGGAACTGTATGTGCTTGCACACAGAGAACGGAAAACAACAACCTGTGTCAAACACACCCACATGCTATCGCAAACCAGAAATTAAAGCAGGATGGCAAACACCATCCCAGCAGACAGCTCAGAAGAGGTGCTTCTGGAAGAGAACCATCACATGCAGCTGAACCCTGTGTCTGGCACTGCAGCTTCAAGGATGACGACTGAAAAAGGGCAGCAGAGACTAACAAGCAGAGGTGGGGGGCCCAGCAGTGATGGTGTAGGGGAAACGCTAAGCACAAGACCAAATATGAGTCTATAAGACTTTCCACCATCAAAGACAACAGGGGCACTTGGGAAACATCACCTTACCTAGGGATAATCATTGCAAGCAAAGCATGTAATTTTAATTCACCTTTCTCATCGCCTCCCGTCATTAACTGGAAGAGAGAGAAATCCACCCGGAGACATGGGTGTGTCTGCTAAGCCAGCATTAATAAAATATCTGCTGTATGTGTACCCTCAAGTACAACTGGCTACATATTTCAAACAGTTTCAGGCAACCAAACCCATTTTCTAACTCAGAATTAGTTCTGCAGATAACTCCAACTACTAAATGTGTCAGTGGCAGGAAGGTGTTAGGGATTTATGGAGTACATGGATGTAACAACCCACCTGCAGAAAAACAAATCAAAAAACCCCAGTAACTACCATCATTACATAAAAGCATACATTTTTATTAAAAAGAAATAAACCTGTGTGTATATCAAATGTTTCTTCACACAAGTCATAATATGCCTTGCATTAGCAAGGAAACCAACTACAAAACTAAAAAGTTTACTGAAAATTGAGGGGACACTGAGATGAAGCACTCTTATTCTAAATGACAATCTCTCTTTCGTTAACACTGCATTTTTAGCTACGCCAAAACAAAATTTCATTTTTCCAACACTCCTGTGGTATGCTCTACGTGAGCACTTTCCCAAAAAACCCCAGCTGTGTTGTGAGTGCCAGTGATCCAGCAATTATGACAAGCATTTCTGAGCACGTAATCAAAACAACATAAGCTGCAGAACTGCATTATTGACTTCGTTCTGCAAACACAAATTCATAACCAGTGTGCTGCTTTTGAAAACAAAAACATTATATCCTTTCCATTTCTTGGCTGCCTGTGGGGTTTTTTTAAAGCTTTATGAAACTCTTGCAATTAACTTGTCAACTCTTGCTTTACAAGCCATTTGCCCATTATTGTTCCTTATAAGAGAATCTAATCTTGCATCCTGAAACCAAACCTAGGCACTGTACATAACTTACACCCCATATTGTACATAAACCTGCTAATACCAAAAGCAAAAAGACCAACAGTCACTATTCTGGACACCAAAAAAATGGGAGACTGCTATGGGAAGTTTCAATACTTTTAAAGTATATTGAAGAGGGAGCTACCAAGGGTTCTGTAAAAATAAAAATAAAAACAGAAACACATACACACACACAAAACCACTTCAAAAAAAACCCCACCCAAAAAAAGACCCCACCAAAATTTCACTGTTAGTGTTTTTTTAATTAAGAAACTAAGCATCATTTGAGGCCTAAGCCAATAAATAACAGAGGGGAGAGAAAGTTTCTAAGCAGACTAAAACAAACCACCAGCACAAATTTGTACAATTATATTTAAAAAGACATGCATAATTTTAGTTTAACTCTCTTTAGTTTAACTCCTATTTCACTTCTGCATTCTTTTAATCTTCTGGCCTTGATACTCACTGACTAGAGAGAAAACCTCTCTGAAAGATATACCTGTGTAGTCAGAACTCCCCATACGCAATTAGTGACACTCACCCCCTTCCCACCTACAACTTAAATAAAGTCTCCAAAGTAACACAGAAACAATAAATATTATTTTAAAGGAAGATTTCCAGAAAGCTGTGATCTCCCCACTTTCATAAAGGAAAAGGTAAAATTCATACATAGCACAGCATCTCCTATACACTTCAAGAGCCGCATCCCAACACAGCAGGCAGGCCAGTACCACCTGCATGCCCTTCTTGCCCCTGGAGCATTTTCTCCTTTCAAAGCACAAGCAGAACAACAAGGGGGACACTAAATGGCACACTAAACTCAAAGCCTTCTATGTTTTTGACACCATACCAATTTAGATGCCATTAAGTGATTTGGCTGCATAGGTTTGAAAATGTTGAGACACTTTCCAGTGGAATTTTTATATGCTTTTTATGATACATAATTGAAGTCATGGGAAGAGATGACTCAACATACTCCGCCTTTCTTTTTGAACACTTTGACTCAAAAAACCCACATCAGTTCTAGATTTCTGTACCACCTGACTTAGGAAGAAAACTTGGTATCCTATGATATATACTGTTCATCAACATAAAGCCAAAGGTTGAATCTGCAAGGTACACATTACCAAAATCTACAGGCTTTTTAATTAGGAAATGCTAAATGATGTAAAGATTAATTTGTAATTATAAGGCTTTCTCTATTCTTCCCCTTGATTCTTACATGAGAATCACCAGTTTTCCAAAAACACTCACTAAGCTGTTTATTGCCTCTTCCCATCAACTCGGGAAAACCATTCAAATCTGGGTCTTACATCACCTGCCACAGAGCAGCAAGTAAAATCTTCCATTTTCCTACCCTTGAAGATCACCTTCAGACAGACCAGCAACTTAGCTGCTGACATGACTAAAAGCAGTTTTTGAGCTAGCAAACCAGTGACACAATGTTTCCCAAAGTAAGGCTAGAGTGAAAAGTGGGGGGGGAGTGGTGTTTCTACAGGGTGTTGATGGGTGGTGGTGGTTTTTTTTTCCTAAAGGAACCTTATATTGCATTGTTCCTCCTGAAATAAGTATTAAAACTGTCAGAGCAAGATAAAAGAAGCTGAACACCAAAAAAGACAACACTGACATGAAAACAAACCTCACAAGAATTATAAGAGTTTACTGACTGCACTGTAAGTGAGAACAGGATTTTTCATTGGTGTAGAAGACACTCACAAGCCCCTCTGGACCTGGTGTGATGGATCCTGGCAACCCATCAGCCCAGACAGGCGGGAGAATCTCAGGGGAGCAGCACCAGAACCGCAAGGGGATGGAGATCCTAGGAAGTCTCTCCACCCATACTTCTGCAAAGGGCAAATTAAAGGCAAGAATTCAAAGCAAATCTTTAGACTCTGGACAAGCACAATACAAACAAAACAAATGATACTCTGGTGGGTGCAGACACCCACAATTACTTCAGTTTTCTTTCATCTGCCTGGACAAGCTCATACCTTCCCAGAAGCCTAATTCCAGGGAAAGCTGATGGTAACCAAGGCAACAGTATCATACAGAAATTTAACTTGCAGATTTCTCTGGAACTATTCTCTGGAACTAAAAAGCAGTAAGTAATGGACATAAACAAAGCCTGTGCTCAAGCCTAAACACAGTATTCCCCAAAGGCTCCTGTGGTCTTGTACACCAGCCTCAGCTGTCACAGGAACACAGAAGCTATCACTCCTATCCACATTATTTAGTGATCTTCCTCACAGGAGTTTTTTCTCTGCAGACTCAGTCATCTGAAAAATGAGAAGATATGAAAATGCCTTAAGTACTCCTTATCTGCTGACTTGAGCCAATTTCTTAAAAACTGTTTCTTTCCTTCTTGAAAATTTCTGTTTTGAAGAGCCACGGAGCAGGGCTGAATGCATGGAGCAAAGACAACCATAAGCAGATACAATGCAAACTTGTTCAGCACCATCCAGCAGCATCCAGGTTCTTTAGTTCTTTACCAGTCCTGCTGAAACAAAATCTTTCAAAGAGTTCAAAAAACTTATCACTCACTTTTTATCACAGTTTAACACCAAGAACAGACATTTTCCAACTGTCTCCTTTAATAGTTCTGCAAATATTATTGCATTTTTATCTGTGAAATCCCAAACTACAATAACCAGTTTTTCAAAGGAAACACTTGCTCACAACAGGCTTAAAAGAATAAATACATCAAGTTTAAGGCTTAATTATGTTTTGATAGCACCAAATCTCATACCCTAAAATAAACAACAAATTAATTCATGCTGTATTTGCAAAGAGTCTTATTGTCTACAAAATATGGTACGACCAGACACCACTGTGTTCCTCTCAGGATGTGTGGTTAAGGCATTGAGAATACCAGGTGGGAACAGAATTCAAATTCCATAATTAGAACAGGTAAGTTTGATCTGACCTCGTCCACATTACAGGTTATTACATTTCTCCTGTTTACAATGATGAAGCCAAACATCTTGTACTTACCTCCTTGGAAAATTAGTTCTGCAGTCTTCACATCTGAAGGCAAAAAATCTATTTATCTTCTCAGCTTGCCCCAAGGCTGTATTGCCAAAAACATGTTCCTAGTTTCCTATCTGCAAACTCTTCCAGACAGGGTACTTGGCATGCTTTTCCTTGCCTATCTCCTCTTTGAGGAGGCAAATAAGGCACTTTTCAGTCTTCATTGTGATAAATTAGATTGTCCTCCTCACCTGGTTTTACCTCCAGAGTTGGAATTTCTAAAAATTCTTTTTTTTTTTTTTTTAATTACTTCTATCTATCAGAGACACCAGTTTCTGTCCCAGCTCTCTCTTCTCTATGCCCTTCTCAGAGAGGATGGCCTACTCTCAATACAGGCTCCAGGCCCCAAAATCCCCCTTGAAAAAGACGCGGTCACTTGACATTGATTATCAGACTCAATGTCAAACACCAATTTTACAGCAACAGAAAACTCAAGGCTTCCATCCACTACTGCTGAGCCTCACAAGTCAACAGCACTTTATAAGCCACACTTTCTGCTCATAAAAGGAGTACATAACAGCATTTTGTTAATTCCAAGTTTTCTTGCAAGTGACAGATTAATTAAAGCTTTCTTCCTCTTATCAGTTAAGAGATACAATTTCCTTAAAACACATTACAAACATTTAGGCATGCACTGATATTCAAGCATGCCCAGCCTCACTCAACTCAAAGTGGATGCTTCAGAAGAAACAAGCAACTCACGCCAACCCAAATTTTTAGAGCCTGAGCCTTGACCTTCAGTATTTTTGCCATTGCCCACGGCAGCTCTGTAAACAGTTTAGCATTTGTATTATAGCTATGAATTAAAAGTGTTTGACAAAGCCTAAGTCTCATTCGACTATGTTTTCAGAAATAGTTTAGACTGATTTCAAAGTAAAATGCTCTGATTTAATTTTACCCTGCTATTCATTAGCAATCACACTTTCTCTCCAGGCTCAGCTGTCCACTGGATTTTCTGCCAAATACCTTCAGAAAAGCATCGGTTCCTCTGACCAAATGAACACCTCCTGAACCAGAGCAGGGATGTCATGAAGACAAGCAGGCCAAACCAGCAATCCTACTTCCCTCATGGCACAGCAGGAACGGCATCTGCCCCTCTCCCACCCATCCATCTCATCTTGGCCATTCACCAAATAAAACTCAAGCAAGCAAGTGCTGACTTTTGTCAGAAATATCACTTCAGCCTGTATTCCAACAGGAGGCTGGCAGGGAAAGGTGAGTCTCTCCACCACCACAGCTCAGAGATGTGATCACAACTATGAAGAACACTGCACACGGAAAAGGAGAAACTGGCTTTTTAGATGCTACGGCTGGCAGGAAAAAGAAAAAAACCTGACAACTTCTATTACCACTATGAGAACAAAAGACCATGCCAAAGTAGAAACTAATCTGAATGAAAGTGGAAGAAACTGCCACTGTTCAGGTCCCCTCAGAAGACTTCACAATTCTTTCACTCACATGTTTGTGTTTCTGGGCCTCTTACTTGGTCTTTCAGGCTTTCTAATTCCCCTCCTTATACCCTTCTGCACAAAATCTAAATATTAAATTTTAATTTGAGAGGGAGTTTTGTTTTATTTTGGTTTGGTTTTTTCTTAAATGAACTCAAGCTGACATCCTCATGATAAACCTGGACGTTGGGATTACAAATTGCCATCTGCAAATTGCTGGCAATCAAGTACTACAAGAAAAGCAACACTGAAAGAAAGACAATTTGGAGTTCCAAAATTCTCAGTTTAAAAAGCTTGTTCTTAAGCAATTTCAGTATCCTCATCCTTTTAAGATGTAATGGAACTGAGGACAGAATTGGCAAAAGAAAACAATGAAATTATGATGCTGCAAGATGTTGTCATTAAAAGCAATTTTATTCTGCTTCACAATTAAGAGAACTGGGCAGAAGACAGACAAGGCACACATAGCAGAGCTGCAAAAGAATACCAAACAAACTTCAAAACAACCCAACAGCTTAACACATGTGACAGGTCTAGATGCTCACTAATGCTATGCACGCACAAACCCCTCACATTTCCACACTGGAAGCATTCAACAGTTAGACAACAATCAACCAACATTTACTACATTTACATTTATAACACCTATAAAGAAAACAAAAGAAAACACCCAAAGTAATGAATGCTCTTTTAAAGCCAGAACCTTTTTATTGCATTGCATTTTCTTCCCTTCCTCCGTTTACCTTCCTCAAATAATATTGTATTTTCCACTGTTTACATAAACAAATACGTACACATTATACAGGATGTATCCTAAAAAGACAGGTTTTCCCAAGGAAAAAAACAACTAGAAGCCATTACTTAGTTCATGAGGAGCTTTAAAAAATAACTACAACAAAATCAAATATTTAACAACAATACTTCAAAAAAATCTATCTCCCCTTGTCTTCAGGTAAGGCATAGGGATGAAATAGCTTGTAGGTACCATCTGAATGATGAGAAAGCAGAATGCAGTAATTCTATCAGTTCAGGACTCCGTATTCCAGATCCAAAACTGCAGCTACAAATAAATTTACATAACTAAGCATAGACAAGAGAACAAGTTAGCCAGTAGTCGTTTATGACAAAATTGTATCATGGTATTTGACCAGGGGGAAAAAACTCAGCCCTTTCCAGAGACCATAATTTAGAAAAAAATCAATTTTACAGGGTTAAATCTTCAGAATGAGCAATCTCTCCTTTAAAATTGTGCTGATAAATTAAGAGAAGGCTTGCTGCAGACACAAAGACAATGTGATAGTATGACAAGGAGATCGAAAACAACTCCAGAATCCTGCCCCATCTGTTTTTTAATGTGTGTGTCCATTGGACACTAATTCTAACTGTTGGAGGTGGATGAGGTGGTAATTTTCACTTTCACCACAACAAGTTAACGGTATACTTCAACTCTATTAGAATCAATTAACTGTATCACCTAAATTTAAGCTGTATATGTGTAAACTCCTGTTTCATGGTTTCAAAAACCTCGAAGTCCAGTATTAATACAGTTCCACAAAAATACAGGGAATTTCCCAACCTCCCCCCATCTTAAACTCATTTTAAAAATACGCCTTCTTTGCTTAATTGCAATTCCAAACAGATTTTGTAAATCACACAAATTGTCATACTGGATCCCTTTGGTAGCCTGCTCTGAAAAGGAACCACTTTTAAATGCTTTTACTAACAGGTACAACCAGTTTTGCTCTGTTCCTGTCATATGTTACCTGCTGTGCTATAGATAAGCTCTGCTCTGGGGAAATATGAGACCAGATGAAGAACAGGGAATTCCTATCTGGATTAGCTCAAAATGGGTCAGTGGGAACTGAGTGGAGTCATCCATCCCTGAATGCACCTCCTTGGAGATTTCTGCCTTTTCGCAGAGACTTGACACTAAGTTTTAATAACTAGACACTCAGGAGGGGTGATATGTGAAAAGACTGTTCATGCCCTGCTGCAAGTAACCAGAGGGAGGCAAAGGTGCCAACACCTTAATTAAATGCTATTGCACAAACTTCAGTAAATGTGGTTTTGGAGGTTGCCCTCTTCCCCAAAGAAGCTTGCCTGCCTTTTTAGCTGGGCCAGCTTTACTGCTTGTGGCCTGTTTCCAACTCAGGTCTCTGAAATGCTCGCCAGAAGATGACCACCTACCAAAAAACATACAGCTCGTTCCTTTCAGCACAGCACACGATTGTAAAATCAGCCTAGAGAGGGGTCACAGAGCACTTACAGAGTGGTGGCCAGGGGAGGAGCAGCTCTTTGCAGCCAGCTCCTGAGTGAGCTCAGCTGCCAGCCAGTGATTAACTACCATTGGAAAGAGCAGCTGGACTGCAAAACCACGAAGCACACTGGCTCACGTGCTCCTCTGTTTAAAGCTTGGCTGTCCCATGGTCCGTGGAATGCCACTGCTTGGCCAGAAGCTTTACTCCTTTCGGAAAGGCTCAGTCTATACTTGCTTACCCTTTAATATTCAATCCCCAAGAAGGATGAAGTTCTCCTGAACTTGCTGGGAGGACTATGAAGAAAAACCCAGAAGTCCCGCTCCTCAGATGAAGAGGTCAGAGCACTCACAAAGCTGTTACACTGGGAGCTGCAGTAAAGAAACCAGCAACATCCACACCTACTGCTCAGTCCTGTTTCTGTTAACCAATGCAGGACAAGAAACCTGCAGCACACAACCACAGAACAGTGGTGTCCTTACTGTCAGTAGCTGGTGTAAGGTTTTCCACCCTTCTAAAAAACAGCATTTACTTGAATATCTTTACTTCCACACTATAAGATGTGCTCGTCACCTGGAAAGCATGTTTTGCAACCCACTGCACTGATTACAACCGTGGAGCGTACTGCCCCTTACCCTAATTTCCATCGCATGAAATGTTTGGTGTGGCATTCATATATATATATATATATATATATATATATGTATGTATGTATGTATGCAAACTTATTAATTTGCTGTAATTCAAATTGATCTCCCTGAACAGAGGCCATTATCCCTACCTATTTTGTTTCTTTTTTTCTATGAATAAATTCTCACACGTTAAGATAAATATTTTCGGTGACTGAAGGCATCTAGAGAGCTTTTGGAATCTACATGAAGATTTAAGAATCAGGTAGCTCTCCAACGGTTTTTTAGCCCAAACAAAGAAAAAAAGATGAATACCTAGGTTTCAGAACCAATATGACATTACAATCAAGGGCAGAAAAGTGACTTATTTAGGGCTTAAGACTCAAAACCATGCACAGCCAATTACTGGCTGATATTCTCAGCTGGCTGGTATCTCCAAACAGGGCAGAAAATGTGCTTTCAAAACCTCAACTACAGGTTGAAGGAGAGTTAAGGGAAGGCAGGCAGACTCCAGATCAGGTTGTGAGAATGCGGACTCATCAGACTGCATTCAGTTTTAAACAAAAAACAGGTCAGAGTGAAAGTTTAACTTCTCTCAAGAGTCCTTTGACTCCAAATTATTCCAGGCTCAAGTTTGCTATCAACATTGCTCCTGGCATTCCTCAGCCTGGCAGCAACTGTTGTAAACTCATCACAAGAGCACATTCTAAGAGTTAGCCAAGCTTACATAAAGTCCTCATTCAGTATGTTTTCAATTTGCTTTACTTTTAATCTTCTTATACCACAGGAATTTTTTTCCAAATCCTCAGAATTTAAATCCAATAAAACACAGCTCTAGACTTACTCGTTAAAACCACACCAGACATGTCACCAAACAACTTCAATGAACCTATTACAATACATAAACTCAATCATATTTTTATCAGCAGCAGTCTTCATCTCTCCATTGCCTGGATGTAATAGGTATGTAAGTGTCTGCCACTTTAATAGACTCTATGAACTAATAAGACAGATATACACAGATAGTAATGTTAAATGTAATACATTATATATGCAAATATGTTCAGGGGTTAAATATATTTGCATACATTATCTTGATATGTAAGGTGTTTTAATGCATTATGTGTATGCATACATGTACATACATATACATGTATATACATGGACATTTGACAAATATAATTTTTATTTATTAAACCCAAACACAATTATTTCAACTTCTGGTTGACACCTTCTTTTTCAGAAGGTGTCAAAATGACATCATTCAGAGTACTCAGGACTAAGGATGTCAATTAAGCCTAGAGAATTTCAACACATGTGAACCAACCAAACAGCGGATGGAGCAGGCTACACAGAGAGGTGGCACAGGCCCTGACGTTAGAGCTCCCATTTTCAAGACTCAACTGCAGAAAGCCCCATGCAGCCTGGTCTGAACCCAGAGCTGGCCCTGCTCTGGACACAGGGTCAGACCAGAGACCTCCTACAGGTGACGCTATCTACCAATTTCTTGACCAAGCCTCCACACCCAACAGCTTGTGTTAATTATTTTACTGAGTCACTAAAAATAATTATTCTGCTCAGAAAAACAGCTGTCATTTTGTCAAGCAATTAGATTAAGTTACTACGCTCTTCAGCTAATTTGCTAAGCTTCGTATCGGAAAAGAACTACTAATTAAAAGGACCTGTCATACCTTTTCTTCACACAACTTATAAATCAAACTGTTTATTATCCTTCACAGTTTATTAAACACATGCAAAGAGCAAGTCATGAAGAGCCAAAGGAGATCTATGCTTCTTGTGGGTTTGCCTTATAATTCAGCACTGATCAATTAAAAGTGGATAAGGGAGATGGTTTACATCTGTCACACAAACAGCCCATAGGGAAAAAAAATTAAAATTTAAAAACATGAGGATCTTGTCAGCTTCCTTAGGTTTTCATACATATTTTGTGAAGAAACACAGCAGTTGATTGTGGTTTTTTCCACAGAAAACGCACCTGAAGATCATGCAAGTCTCAAAATTGTCTGTTGCTCATCAATCAAAGACAAATGAGAAAGAAAGGGAGAAGCTTCTTTTTTTTACTCGCTCATTTGTCCACATGACTGCCAAGGATCCTGATAATCCCAGAGAGCCTGCCCTATGTACCCACTCAGCCACCCATCCCATGGCAGCATCTTAAATAAAAGTGCAAAAGGGATCCTGCAACAAATGCAAACCTTGCCAGGGGAATTTGGGAACAGAATCGACAGAAAGAGAAACTGAAATCTGTAATACAAGCAAAGTAAAGGCTTCGCTCCCCCTCCCACATTTAAATGTCATTTCTTGAAAGATCTACTAGGAAACTAAACAATGAATAAACAAATATTTAGGGCCTTCTACTAAAAAACAAACAAAAAATGACAGAATAACAAAAATAAGAACATATAAAGCACTACATTACCCAGTTTAATGAAAAACACTGTCAAGCAACACCCTCTTTGTCTTTTTTCTGAGGGGTAGCTTATGAGATACCAATATCTTAACAATTTCATTTCAGTCAGCTGGTAAAGGGGTCTTGCTTAGAAACAGGCAGCTAGAACAGTGAGGAGAATAGGCATGGCAGAAACCTTAGTGTGCTAACGAGAGGAAATTATTTATAAACCAGGATCATTCACACAAATTCACAATGATAGTTAATGTCTGTTGCCTTTATCCACTAAAAGCAGACCATTACTGAAAAAGATTAAATGCAAAAATAGCTACTGCAGAATATGGCTGTTTCACAAACCACAACAGCTCTCAGTCAATGGATTTCCTAACCACAGTGAGTATGATTCACGAGTGTCAGAAGTGAAATGCTAAGCAACCATGGCATCACCAAGACATCACTACAGAATATTTCCTTTAAAGATGCTAAATCACTATTAATCTACCTGTAATTTTAGAAAGGAATTCTTCATGCGTAAAATAGATAGAATTTGTTTTGTTCCTGCTTTTTCTCCTTATATCATTTCCCAAGGAAAGCAAAGTACAGATTCTTTGCTGCTTTCCAGAAAGTATTTGTTAAAATGGCAGGAAAAACATTTCATTTCAGAAGAGATCTACAGATAATCTAATTCTAACATAAAAATTCCATCCTTTAGCATAAAAAGATAGTTCAAGTGCAGAACATGCACACACACAACTTCTATTATGAAATATTTTAGTGTTATAAAAACAAATGGCTTGCTCAAAACATCAGCCTTAGAGAATCAAGACTGACAAATGCCTTATCACAATACCACCAGATGTTTAAACCTACTCCCCCATCAAACATAAAGAAAAGGGATAAATGCCAAGCCTCAAACATTCACATGGAACGATAGAAGACCGGAAACCTTCTGTAGAAACACCAGTGCCCATTTCAGTAAATATTTCCAGGCAGAATATGTCTCTCAAAATTCTGGCTACCACTAAGGCAGACACCATTGCAGAGGTCTCTGAGCATACACGTTCAGTCCTTCTGAACAGTTTTGATGCAAAATCCAAGCCTCCTTTCTTCCAGCACCTTTGCAGTGTCAACACCTACACATCTATCTGCAGGGCTAGGGCTACAAGGACCCAGCAGAAAAGCCCATCCTTCTGTGGTCTATCCTGAAGCATAGTCTCAACCATAAAATCTCATTTTTCACTTAAGCTACACACCCAATGCAGACATTTCCTTCTATTGCATTCAGACAACAAATCGTTGCAAGAAGCTGCTAAAACCCCAATGAGTCCTATAACTGGAAGCTTTAAACGTCTGAGCATCTCTAGAACTGTTCAACTCGATACATCATGCTCAATGTTGGCAAGATCATGCCTCAAAATAAGAGTCTGTGGCTGGCAGCCTTGGCTGCAGGGACGGAGCGCTGGTATGCAGCTATCTCCTCTTACTCATGGGGTACTGGGGTCCCTCCTGAGAAGGGCACCTGAGCCACAGACCTGTGTCCCCATGCCCTGGGGGGAACCGCGAGCACCCATCCCTGCCATCAGGCTAAATACTGTCATCCACCACACCCCCACTCAGCCCCTGACCCCCACGGGAGAAGCGGGGATTGACACGGGAGGAAGACAGAAGCCGAGGTCTTCAGGCCGAAGTATGGCAAGCAGGGAGCGAAGGAGACCAGGAGGTGACTCACCCCTCCCACACCTTCTTTCCTGAGATCTGGCGGAGGAAAGAACCGACACCTAGCTGTGCCAACTCCTCCTCTGGGGTCCGAGCGTGCTTTTTGCCCACCCCGCAGGGACTGCGGTGCGCGCACCCCCAGGCAGAGGGAGGGCACAGGGGGACTCCCAGCCCCCGCCCCACTCAAGAGTGGGGACCCGGCGGAGATGCCGCCCGGCCGGGGCGGGCGGAGCTGCCCCTGTGAGGGAAGGAAAGAGGGCGGGCAGGGGCGGCGGCGGAGGGGCGCGGACTGCCGGCGCCTCCTCTCTGCTGCACTGCAGAGGCGCCATCTTCCCGCGCCTCCGCGCCGCCGGCCCGCGGGGGGGGCTCGGGCAGGCCCCGACCACCGCCCCCCTGGCACCGCCTTCCCGCGGGGCCACTGCGCCAACGGGCGGGGACCTCCGGCCGCCGCCTCGCACACCTGCACCACCCTCGCCCGCAGCCCGGCCCCCGCCCCATGGGGGGATGCCATCGACTCCGCAGCCCGGCTTCGCTTCCCTCCCGAGGGGACGCCCCCGCGTTCCCCGCTTACAGCCTGGCTGCACGTCCCTAGCCCCCGCCCCATGGGGGCATGCCACCGGGTCACCCGCCCGCGGCGTGCCTGCTCGCGGGGGAAGTTCCCTTCCCCAGCCCCCGGCGGAGCCAACCCCAAGGCAGAGCCGGCGCCTCTGCCGTCCCTACGCAGCACTGCCTGTGGACCCCTGCCAGCTGCCGCCGCAGGCAGGCGGCGGCCGAAGCTAACGGGGCAGCGCCCCGGCAGCCGAAACAGCTCAGAGAGCCGGACACGCCAGCCCCGGGAGTTCCCAGCCTGCTCCCTCCCTGACGCCTCCGCCACCCCGCGGCTTGCCGCTCCTATTGTTCGGCGAAGGGAGAGCGGTGGCAGCTGGGGATGGAGCACCCCTGGCAAAGCAAAACCTCGCCCGCCCCGCCGCGGCCAAGCCCACGCCGCCAGGGTGGCTGCAGACAGACAAAGCCTCGGAGAAGCGGCAAAGTGTGGCGGGGAAGCCCTCGCCTGCCGCTTCCTGCCCCGCTTACCTCGACAGCCCGGGCGGCACCGGCGGCCAGCAGCAAAACGGCTAAGTGGGGCAGCATCGCGGCGGTCGGGAGCGGGGAGGGAGGGGGGAAGGAGGGATGCCGGCCGGCGAGACGCGACGGAGTCCGACTGTAAATCCTCGAGGCCGCGCCGCTGCTGAAGAAAACGACTGATCTGCGGCGGCTCCGGGAGCGGCGCGGCGGGGCCGGTCAGCTGATGGCCCGGCCCGCCCCCGAGCGGGCGGTGCGCCCGCCCAGCCCGCGGGGACCCCTGGCGGCGGAGCGCGGGCGGTGCGGCCGTGGCTCAGGGCAGGCGGACCGACCCTTCCCTGCCCTTGGTGGTTCTCAATAGCGTTCCCTCCTCGGCCGCTCGAGTACCACGGATAACCTTCCTCGAAGGCACCGCACCGCCTGTCCGCCGCCCGCGTCTGCAGCGACCGCGGCGCCTCCATGCGCTGTCCCCTCTTGCTGAGGCATTGCGTTCAGAAACGCAACCCCCATCGTTGCAAGGTGCTCACAAAAACATCCAAATCTAAAACGTACTGTGTGATTTAGAGGCTATTTAACACATTCTGCCTTTCCTGGCAAGGCTGCACACCAACCCAGGATCTCCCGTTCCTGTCGAGGTGGAGGTGATGAGTCAGCACAGCCGTTTTACACGTGACACACAGCACACACACCATCGATAACAAATATATGCAGGAACATCGGAAGAGCTCGGGCAGATGAACGAGGAAGAAATCAAATGAAAATGTAGGACTTTGTCAAATACTATCAAATCAAGAGGCCAACGCAATCTCACTGTCTCACCCTCAACAGCACTGTTATAATTGGTATAGTAAATCTGTAAGGAGAACTTAAAAGTGAGTATTAGGAGCTTCATGTTGAAATAGCTGCTATTGTAGCCAAAATTCAGTGTGACAGAGCCTGACCCATTCTGCCACTGATGTGCAAACTCTGTGGTAGGATTTCTGCTCCCACTAAGGCTCCCGAGACAGCAGCTGATAGACCTACCCTGTAACGGACCTGCAGCCAGGCCGTGTGAAGGGCAGGTGATGGAAATCTGGAGCATGAGTCTGATGAGGAGCAGCTGAAGGAACCTGTGGTGTTCAGCCTGCAAAAAAGAAGTCTCAGAAAGGACTTTCTCACTTTCTGCAACTACCTGACAGGAGGTTGCAGAGAGGTAGGGGTCGCTCTCTTCTCCCGGTATAAGTGATAGGGTAAGTGGAAATGGCCTCAAATTGCAACAGGGCAGATCTAGGCTGGATCAAGCTGCCCAGGGAACTGATTGACTCATGAACCCTGGAGGTATGTAAAAGATGTATGGCACTCTGGGAACATGGTTCAGTGGTGGACTTGGTAGTGCTGGGTTATTCGTTGGACTTGATGAGCTTAGGGTTCTTTTCCAGCCTAAATGATTCTGTGATATGATTCTATGACACGCCCCTGGTGTATGGCTCACTACAGAAGCCCAGTGTTGTGCTCACTGCCACTCTCACACTCATCTTCCCTTGAAGTCAGAACTGCAATCCACTGACTCTCTTGGCCAAAGTTATGTCCAGATGTGGAAGGATGCTTTCCAGGTGAGAGGAACCCAGGCTGCCTGTCAGGTGGGCCGTAACATGCAGTGAGACACCGTAGTGCTATAGCATTTCACTCCTACAGCCAGGCCTTAGATTTAGAAGACTGTTCTCATACAAACATGAATCTTCTCATACAAGCTTATGAACTGGGAATGTATGGAGGCTTTTGGGGAATTTCTTGAGTCACACTTGATGAATTTAACAGATCTCTGACAGGCAGATAACAGCTGAGCTTCTGAAACACACCAGTGACACAACTGTACATTGAAATTAGTTAAACAGTAACAATGGCAGACTTAGCTGCAATAATTTAACACTGTTTTCTGCTTGTTAGGATAACGATCACATGGATTTGAGGGGTTAGAAAGGATTTGCTGTGCAAATTTTCTGACCAGTTGGCTTCTAAACTCAGACATTGGAAAAGCAACTCCATGGCTGCAAGTAAGCAACATCCTGTTAAAGCTGATAGAAGTCATTCAAAAACAATTCTTTCCTGAAACAATGGAGGCAATCAGAAGAAAGCTCTTTGCAAGTTTCTGGGGGAAAAAAAAGGGATGGATGGAAAAGCAAAATAGATTCATGTAGCTCTTTTATTATAAGTTAGCTTGGTACCTCTTTGTAATCACTTCTTCCTAGTGCTAAAATCAAACACCTTTTCAACTGCTGCTTCTCTGGATCAGCCAAGCCTGCTTCTTTTGTCACAGTGGGCACGCAGGAAGGCTGGAGGTCACTTTTGCCTATGGCTAGGAGTGGGGCAGACCCATGGGATTGCACACCTTCAAGGAGAGCAGGAAAGAAAAGATGGGGAAAAGTCAAAGGTACCAGGAGACCTCTTTGAAATAGTTATTTCCATTTACAGCCACTAAACACCAGTGGCAATATCCAAAATACAGTGGCAATGTTTGCTTAATATTTTATGAAGTTACTCACCGAAAGGTCATAGGTAAAGACACTTTTGAAAGCTGTTTGTAAGGTCTACAAAATTTGGAGATGACCTGCTGATAGAGAAAAGAACAAAGATTGTGTCCTATTTTCCACTCTTTATCATCGTTCAGGATCTCTACACAAGGTCCAATACAATATTTTCTTTGCTTTCTCTACTTGTCATCTTAGTATAGAAATCCATTCTTATCAGACCTCAGAAGCTGCCATAGCTGGAGTGCAATAAAGCCCACTACCGCCTCACAGCAGGGCCAACAATGGAAATCATCTTCCTGAAGAAGGCAGCGCAGGTTGGATCACAAAATGATAGGGCATACATTCTATTCTAATACAATGAAAACAATTCAAAACTATACCCAGATGTGATTTTGCCCTTAACTGCTGAGCTTTTTTATTCAATCTTAATGTCATAACTTTCCAGTGATGAGCAAACATGCATGTCATGTTTCATTTTTTGGCCACTTCTGTGCTCCGCCTGTATATTTTTTTTCACAAATTATGTCTAATATTATTTTACAGCCTTGTCATTTTAATATATTATGTATATGCAAACATTGTTCAGCCATTCCGTTTCTCATTGAATACTCATGAAGCAAGTGGACCTTAACCACAAATACTGATACTACTCTACAATAGGTAATAAAGCACCTCAGCCTGCTTCATAACCTAATGAATTAGAGAACAGAACTTGCCTGTGATTTCTGAAGAGGGACAGGCAGCCTGTGGCAGGGACACAATTACAATGTTGCCAGATATCTCTGAATATGTGCAAGTAGTTCTACAGAATACTTGCCATTTATCCATGTTCACTGAATTTATGATGCCAGAGGCTTGTTCCATTCGCACCAACAAAATAGAAGTTATTACTGCATTTGTCAACTATATTTTATTTGTACGAGAAATACTTCCTCAGATTCTTTCAGAACAATTCTTCAGCTAGAGCTTTCATGGAGACTATTTCTCCATTTGTTCTCATCTCTGAGAAGAGGGCTCCAAGTTGGCAAACTTGACTTTTGGTCCAGATTTAGATGCTGACTCACTGTCTCCTTCTGAAGTTGCTTCACTTCAGTGCTCTCCATTTTTTCACAGGGGATAATACTGTTTGCCTGCTCTTTCGATTAATATACGGAACAGATCAAAACACTAGGGTTAGTATTTCTGAATGAACCTCTGCAAGCTAAAGACTCAGATCCTACTGAGCTGACACCTTCTATGTTAGTCCCAGTTAAGGAGTTTTTCTGTACTCTGAAAACTAGTACAGCATAAATGACTGTGCTGGTTTGAAAGTAAACCAGAGGGAGAAATGAACCCCACACAATTACCCTGAGAGAGATTTCAGGTTGGAGTTACAATTTAATAGAAAGATTACAATAAATGCAACGATACACAGAAACTGGCTTAAACCCTCAGAGTGCAACCTGGCACCCTGTTGGTCAGGGTGGTGGTCACAGTCCTGTCAAGTGGTGGATGCAGTCCTCTTGAAGTGATGGTTGCAGTTGAAAGCAGTGGTCCTGTGGAAGTTCTGGTCCTTCTCTGGATCTGTCCAGTGCTGCTGCTGCTGCTGGTGTCCCAAGTCTCCAGTTATATATAGTCAGGCTCAGGTGAGAATGTTCAGCACCTCCCCCGGGGGCGGGGAACTTCATAATGGAATTATGTAATCCTGTGACTCAGGATATTTTTGAGAGTCCTTGAGGGTCTAAGTCATTAGTGCTGCCCATTATGCTGGTGGTGTTAAACCATTATGGTCCATTAGCAGAGATGACCCCCTCAGGATGGATGTAACTATGCTGGTGCTTCCCCGGAGGGAGTTATCATGGCTGAGTCACTCATGAAGACAAAGAAACACTTCCCTGCCTCGCAGGGTTTGCCTCTTATTTAACACCCAGCTTGTAGCCTGAGGGGTCAGGTATGCACTGGGCAGCTACTGCAAACCACACATCATTAACAGTTTGTCAGAAATGGCATAGAGTGGGGTAGAATACACAGTTTGGTTACACTCCACATTGACAATCTCCTTCTGTAACCCAGGACAATGACCAAATTTATTTCAGATGGGTCCAGGAGGAATTCGTGTTTTTAAATGCACAACATGAATTTTAATGGAAAACCTTTTGGGTTTATGCTACAACTTGAACCACTGCAGGTATAACTAATCTGTTCACTATATGCAAGTTTTCCCTAGAGACACTTCTTTTCCTTTGGAGTCAGATTGCAGCCCTGAGAAAAAGGCTGTTTAAATATTAATCCAAAATAGGAAGAGAGAGACTGTACCTAATCAGCCCTACAAAAATACGTGCTGCTAGTCACAGCAATGGGTGCAGATATGATTTTAAATGGTCAACAGTTGGTCATTGTTTGAATTCTGCAAAGCACCTTTAGTGTTGGCTTTTACAGATGCAGTACACAGTTAAGTAGCCAGTAGCCATAGCGACCTTCTCAAATGCAAATGATATATTCTGCATAGCACAGAAGTATTAGGCATTGATGATATCTGCTGGAGCAGGTACACAATACAAATTGCAGAGCCAAGTGAATAACGAAATCACAGTCCAAAATTTCAGGCATGTTCAGCCAAGGAAATGAAAGGGAGATGCGAACAACAGTAATTGCTCCAGTGATTAGGATGTGAACATACATGGACATTACTCCATACCAAACAAATATGGTGCTATTCTGACTTCTCTCTTTGTTGACATAAGCTATTGTTCTTGCTGATGGTGTCAATAAAGGGGAAATCTTTAGAATACCTGCTTCTTCATTTGATTCTGTACTCCTGATTTTGTTTACCTAATTACTACACAATGCAAATATTCCTAGCAAAATATGAGTTTAATATCTATTCCTTTTTTTTTCCCCACACTGTATGCACTGAATCTTCCTATTTTTATATATTTTTGGTCTCATGCTCGTGTGGTTTATTTACTAGTAAAGTATTGCAGGTGCAGGCTTTCTGGTGTTGTTTTAACTCACCATCCTATATGCAAACCACTCAATAACGTGCTTCTACCAGCAAATAAAAAACCACCCTACAGTAAACCAAGCCAATTTCTTTTCAAGCAAGTTATGTTTGGCATTGCTCAGAGAACAATCAGCATTTCTGAATGATTAAAGCAAATCCTTGAGAGCATCTAACTCCACAGGAACCCCAGAGCAAATGACACTTGACCATTTGCAACCCTCTAACTGAAAGTTATGATGTGCTTTTTGCATTTGCAGTTTTGAAAGCCATCAGATGAGATGGTTATGGGTCTCTTGGCATCTCTTCAGCAGCCTGTTCTACTGTGATTTGTCTTCCCAGATGAAACAAAATTGCAGTTTGTGGTGTGAATATCCCAAATTAGTAATACTTAACAAAAATAGGGGCAACCAACAGGATGTCTTTGAGTTCTCTCAATATCTAAGTGCACTAGTAAGCTTTTAAAACACTATTTAACAGTCATTAAATATTTTTTTTTTTACTGTCTAAGATTTACTTCTTTATTTTATCCCCCTCCTGTGTTTCCCCAATATTTTACCCAACTCTCCACAGACACAGCTCTCAAGCTTTGTACAGGTTCCTTCCAGGGGATCTAGCACTTCTTTAGCTTTGCTCAGAGCTGTCCTGCTATCGGTCATCTGCCCTGCCCAGCCCCCAAAACCAGAAATCCACAAACATTCCTCTCAGGTTTTAGACTCCTGTCTTTATACACTTTCATAGTCTGAGATAGAACCTGTTAATACACACCTAATTTCCCTTACAGATTTTGTACGTGAGAGAAGAGTGCTGCCGATAAATTAACCAACTCTACTTGGAAGCTGTGAAGTTATTAAGCAAAAATCTTGTTATTTTTGAATCAGCTTCCACCTTTCCAGGCCATGCAAGCCTTCCATAGATGCCTGAATGGACCTTAAGATAAAAAAGAGATCTCTGGCTGGCCAAAGGAAGCTGTCTGTACAAAGTCAGACAATGTGCTTTGTTTCCACACTATCTTGGAACAGAAATAAAAAATCAGGAAATTTAGCAGACGGTTATGTATGTATACATATATAAACACAAAATATTTCTTAGATTCTGAGTTCAGTTAACTGAAGACATTTGTACAGAAGGAGAGAATACACTGTCATTTTGATTCTTTCAGCATAGTGTCTCAGACCCTGAAACACCTGCTTAATTGCTAACACAGCAGGTTGGGATGCTCAAAGATGCATCCTCCTGCCTGTTTCTAGAAATACAGTGCTTGACTCAATTTTGAAAGACCCAGCTAGATTGCAATAGTGACATTAAATCCAATAAATTCAAGAACAGCAGCAGACCCTACTTAATACAGAGAATCTGTTTGTCAAAGAACTTTAAGAAAAGCATTCCCATTCGTCAACCTCCCTACAGCAGACTTAACTCATCATATGATTTAGTCTTTCCTCAAATGTCTGGAAAGGAAAAAACAGTAGTTTTCTGAAAGCTGTGAAAATCTGAAGCGGTCAACAGAGACTGTTCAGAGGAAGTGAAGTCTGAGACCTTTACTTTATGAAATGACAAATTCATCTGGAACACAACTCCACCAAAATTCAGCAGGTGACAAGAAGGTTTCTCAAGCCATAAGCCTGCACTTCAAATGTGGACAAAAACCACCCAACTCAAGAAATTGTTGCATGGGTTCAATTATTTCAGCAGCAGTGGGGTGTGTAGGTGCCACAATTTTCTGTCTCTTTACTCGCCATACAGCCATTTGAAAGACTACAGGCATTACCTGAAAGTCTCTGGTTCCAGTGGAGCATGATGGGAGCTATAAATGGTGATGCTGCCGTAGCCCCGTATGCTCACTCTGTACGCGACTGGGGCTTTCACTCTGACAATTGCCATGAACCTCCACAGCGATGGCATGTTAGCATTCCCAGTGCTGGGCTGCAGCAGCATTTGAGGTGGGAGGAGCAGGAGGCAAAGGCTAAAGTGTGTATCTATAACTCCCTTAGCTTGCTGTTTGTAAAGTCACATTAGGAGACTGTGAAAGAGTGTCATGGGGCAGCCTGTGCAGTGCTTGTACGTGTGAGGTTGTGAAACCTATGCGCTATGTAACAAAAGGTTAACCACAAGTAACATTGTAACAAGATGTGCAGGTAAAGCAAGCAAGATAGCAAAGCAAGAAAGATGGTAAAGCCAGAGTGATAGCATGAGCCATCAAGAGCAAGATAGCAAGCGTTAATGGAACTTGCAAACTGCAAAATTAGATAACAACAAGCTAGACTGAAAAACAAGAAGCACCAGGCATGAGTTGTAAATAGAGGTAAAAAGTTCAAATGTGAGGAAGACTACAGAAGTCTTCATCAAAAGCCACCAGAGGACTGACGACCACCACAGAAGGGACTGACGACCACCACAGAAGGAACTGACGCATGTGCGGAAGCAACAAACTGTTGTAAAACCATGACACAGCTTTATGCAAATATAAGTATGCTAATGATATGTTGTAATTGTGACATTGCATGGAAGGACTTTTAAAATGTAACTGAAGGCTAAAGAAGAGTGAGTGAGTTTTTGGTGGAGAGATCCCCCTCACTCCCAGCTCTGAATAAACAAATACCTGCTCTGTAGCCCTCGGATTATAGAGTTTTATTTTCTTGCCAAGTTTTGGGTATCAGTCTGGCAAACCAGGCAGGAGAAACTCTCTGCCCAGCTGCAAGATCTGCTGGAGCTGCAGACTCCCTTGGCACACCCTGAGAATTTCTCAGAGGGACTCCATGCTTCACCAACTCTCTATGGGGGTAGACAAGGACCATCTGCAGGAAATTTAAGGTATTTCTTGGTTGTTTTGAATTTTGTTTCTGGTTTTGGTTAAGTAACTCCCATAAGACGTGTGTGATGACTCACGCAGGGTGCTGTACCACGGGTGAAATTCCTAATGTTGATACATAAGGGGTTAGAGTCCCCTAGGGGTTAGAGTCCCCTAAAAGGAAGTCTGATGACTTTATCTTGGTGTTGTCATAAGGGGTTAGAGTACCCTAAAAGGAAGTTTGATGACATTAAGTATTGGCCTAGGTCTTGGAATTTTGGTTCATTGTTGTATGTGTCATTTTGTGTCTTCCATGTAAGACTAGTGGTTTTTGTCCATGTGTCTGTTAATAAGTTTTCATTTCTTGCCTGTGTGTCAGTTAAAAGGTTTTCAGCTTATGCCACATTATATTCCGTTACCTTGTCTGTTGTGTGGATCAGAATGGTGTAGATTGTGCAGGAGTGGACCGTGTGATCCTTTCGTGCTTATTGCTTGTCAACATTGTAAACGTGAATATTGGTGCAGGTCGAAACTAAGATTCCCAATTTGTGGTCAGTGCAGTATCCACAGAAAAAGAGTAAAGAAAGGAACACAAGTGATAATTTTCACTGTGAAGTGCGGGCATCTGGATAACATCAAGAATGGGTAGCAGCGGCAGTAAGGAGATTGTCAAAAAGAGTCCTTTGGGGTGTATTTTGGTTCATTGGAAGGATTTAGGAGCGATCCCTGGAAGTAATGTAAAGAAAAGTGATTTGATGAAGTATTGCATATGTTCTTTACCTTGAGAGGGAAACCAGAGTGGCAGAGAGGATGTGGGATTAATTCACCTGCAGAAGATCCCTTAGTTTTGGCCCTAGAAAAGGATGGAGGCAAAAGAAAAATGAGAAGGTGTTGTTCTGCATGTAGTATAGGTCAGAGATGTCTTAGCTGAGAGATAGAGAAGAAGAAGATAGCGAGGTTGATCTTTTAGAATTACAATCTAATCTCCTCAGAAGAGTCCCCGAGCCCCTCAATTATCACCTAGTGGTAGTAGATTAGAAAGTGAGAAAGGAGATGACTCTGATGACCCAGATGAGGAAACGAGCCCAGGGACTCTAGTAACAGCTCACACTAGAAGCAAGACTGAAAACTCACAGGGGCCATAGTGGCAGCTTTAGGGCAACATCAAAGAGGAGGATGTGGTCGGGGACAAGGCAGAGGCAGAGGTAGAGGTGGAAATAGTAGAGGTGGCTCAAATCAATCCCAAGGGAAGTTAGGGCCAAATCAGTGTGCTTACTGTAAGGAAGAAGGGCATTGGAAATGCCAATGCTCAGGTTTACCAAACACTATACAGGAAACTGTTGTTGCAGCAACAGATAACAGTGAGTAACGGGAACCGACAGATCTTTCCCTAACGGACCCACTGGTTAAGATACAGCTAGGGAATGATAAAGAAGTTGAATTCTTAATAGATACAGAGGCCACATTTTTGCTTTTAAATCAAGCTTTAATGCCTAAAAGTACAAAACATATCTAGGTAATGGGAGCCACAGGCCAACCAGAGAACGCCTTTTTCTTAAAACCATTAGAATACAAAATTGGGAAAAGGATGGGGATACATCAATTCCTTTATCTGCCAAATTCACCTAAATCTCTATTAGGCAGGGATCTCCTTGAAAATTTAGAGGCAACAATTGAGTTTAGAGAGGGAAAAATGAAATTTAAAGTACCTGAAGCAAATGGATTTTAGCATTAGGATTGGCAACTGATACAGGACCAGTGAACAACAGTAACTACTTGGAACAAATAATGAATCAGGTATACCCAGGAGTATGGAATACCAGTGCTCCTAGGAGATCAAAATTGGCTGACCCTATTAAGATTGAATTAGAGACAAGAACCAGGCCAGTAGTTAGGAGACAATATCCCTCGAGAATAGAGGACAGAAACGGGATTGAACCAATTATTAGTAAATTTTTGACACTAGGATTGTTGAAAGAATGTGAATCCGAATTTAATACTCCTATACTACCAGTGAAAAAACCTAATGGAACTTACAGATTAGTGCAAGATTTGTGATCAGTCAATGGGATTGCTAAAAGTATCCACGCAGTTGTTGCAAATCCCTACACTTTGATAACTAAACTCTGAGATGATCTCGTTTGGTTCTCGGTGATAGATCTCAATGATGCTTTATTCTGCTTGCCACTTGCAGAAGAAAGTCAAAACATATTTGCTTTTGAATGGGAGAACCCTAGCACAGGCAGGAAAAATCATCTTACCTGGATGGTGTTACCTCAGGGGTTCAAAAACAGTCCCACAATTTTTGGGAATCAATTGGCCAAAGAATAGGAACAATGGCAGTCTCTGCCTGGGGAGGGAACACTCCTACAATATGTAGATGTTCTACTAATTGCTACAAAAACTATAGTGCAGAGGGTTTGTACACACTGTACATTCAACATCAGTGGCCAACGAGGCAGGAGAGCTGCAAGCTGGGATGCCAACACCCAGCACCTGCCAGATCAAGGTGTGTTCCTTCAGGCACCCAGCAGTGTGAATGTTAAGATATTCATTGTAACAGAGATGCTGACATTATTCTTTGCATTTTTAACAAGCTACTAGTGAAGCATTATAAGTGATGCAGCTGCTTTTATATTAGCATGGAATTATGCAGAGTTAATGAGGATCAGTGTCATGTCAGACATCTGAAGAACCATCCACTTTTTTTAAAATATCAACATGGTGCTGTAGAGGGAACATATTCTGACACCTGCTTATGAAAGCCTATTGCTGTACAGAACAGACAGACCTCTCTGGAAACTAGCTCTAGGTGCAGTTTATTATGAGCTACTGCACTACAGAATCACAGAGCAAGCCAGATAGAACTGTAAAAGGCAATATACAGTTAAATCTCACTAAGTTCTATTTTGAAAAGCAATTTGTTTGAAGTTGACTTCATTTTAAGTCAACAGACTCTGAAATCAAGGTTATTTCAAATACATCACCTGATGTATTTTGCTTATGCATTCATTGACCCAAATTGAGCCTCTATTTTTTTTTTCAAATTAAAAAAAACCCAAAACAAACCACCACATTTTTGAAAATTGGAGGAAGTTATACAATAGGAGGTTACACAACACAGCTGAGGTGGCAAATATATCTGTCATTTTCTCAGAATTTGGAACACAGTACATGCAAGAAAACTCATACAAACTCAGTTTTTGGAGAAAAATGAAACAAATTCTTATGGCTGAGAAAATTAATGAAAAGTTAGCAGCATCTCAAAGTATAATGCACAAATATTTCTACCATAATAGCAGTACATTATGCCTACTAAACCATGGCTATAAACCTAAATATATTAAAAACAACAAACAGATATAAATACTGGTGTTCAGCCTTCAAAGTCCCAAATGAAAAAAAATTGAAGGAAATTAAGCAGATAAATCCAACATTAGTAGGCGCAATATCAAAGTTGTTCTATTTGACTTCTTATGCTTTTTACACCAAATGTAGTACAGCTGTTACTGTCACACTGTTAAAGTAACAATTCCTTCCCCCTCCTCCAGGCACTTAAATGTCATATCTATACCCAGAAATTATCTCTATATCTAACAATATTGAATATATATATCATATACACTTATATAAATATATGCAACATGATACACTCACTGTGGTGTCTTTTATAGCTATATATCTCTGTTAAGGTAGTTATTGATGTCTCTATATGTCTAGATGAGAAAAACAGCCCGGACTCCCATTAATCATGTAAGATGCTGGAAGCAAACCATCAGCATTGCAGCAGCACTGGTGAGGTTCAAAACGGACTGAATCATCACTGACCTTATGAAAAATGTTTAAGAAAGCAGGTCATTTATTGTTCTTTTTACATGCACAAATGCTTGTCTGTGTCTCATTGTGATCAACAAAAGCAGATAACATATAGGATTTGAAGGCAACAATCCTACAATCTCCAGTTCACATCAAGAAATATTGAAGATATTCTGGTGCAATTCCACAGCCATTTAAACCAACCAACATCTACTTTGGTGAACTTTGTTTGTGCAGCCATCTCAAACTATGCTTAAATTGCTCATCCTAGGCTCAGCCTAGGCTTAGATTTTGGAACTCACTCTTCACAACTGAATCGGGTAGGAAAGAGATGTTAAAAACCAGTGTGCTTGAATTAACAAAATACACATGGCTATGTACATATCTAAGAATATAGATATATAGATATAAATGAGAATTACCATAATCATAAGGATGATTTTTCTGTTCTTGCAGAACTGCATCATATACTGTTTTAGTCAGATGTTAATAGTACCCTGCTCAAACTCAAACAGAAATTATCTAAATTCTTTCAGATTCCTGCTCTCAAAAAAAGAAAAAAGGAAAATAAAAAAAGAAAGGAGTTATGTATAGCAGCAGGGTGCGAAAAGCTGATATGTTTCCAATGCATTTCAAGTAAACACATCACAGCAGCAGCTTGAATTAAGCTGTGGTATCCATAGGAAGTATTTGACTTCTCTGTGCAGACGTTAAGCAGAAAACATGGACTGAAAATAAGGTGACATTTCTAAATAAATGTTTTGACTTCATTTCTTCAGGATTGTATCTGGGCAGCATTTAGTCAAAATGATGCTTAAATTGTGCTTTTCAAAGCTGTTCAGGGTTGACATAGTTCTACTACTAAGTAAAAATCAGTGGGAGTTTTACTGCTGATTTCTACAGAATATAAGCCAATGCTGAACATTTCTGAAAATAGCTTTCCATCTGTACATCTATGTAAATGAATAGGGACTGTTAGTAGAAAGAGGAACAGAAAAGATCAGGCTTTTAATTTAAAAGTTGAAGTTAAATATAGGTTACTATACTAGAAAACAGAAACACGAGAAAATTCCATACAAACTTTAATACTTTTTGCTTTCATTTATGGCAGGAATGGATGGAAAACAGCTCCATCACCTCAGGGGACACAGTTCCGGGTTTTCTAAGGTCATTAGACACCACCGACTCCTTACTTGTGGGAAGAGAAAGGATGGAGTTGAGTTACAGGCTGTGGGACAAAGAAGCACATGGCAGCACAAAGGAGCACACGGCAGCACAGAGAGGCTTGTCTCCGCTGGACCCTGGGGGGAAGAGGTGTCACATGGCAGAGCCCTACGGAGAGGAGCTGCCCGAAGCTGACAGATGAGTGAACAGCACGTGATCACCCCATAGAAGGACATTCAGAAAGCGTGTTGCTGATGTGGCAGCATGGGATAGGTCACATAGTGAGTATTGCCATGTAAGGAAATGCTGTGCCTTGAAGAAGTGTATAAAACCAGCTCGTTTCTTTGAATAAACGATTCAGAGTCCGTGCCGGTCTGGGTCCGTGTCCCAGTCACTACGAATGGTGCCCTGCATCAGGGACTAGAGCTGTAGGTGAGCCACAGAGGACATGAGGGCTGGACAGTCCTCATCAGACCCGGCAAAGTCCGTGTCGCAATCACCAACACTTACTAATGGCATTTCACACTTCTAGTGGGCAGATGAGGACTGAGCCATCTCTGAGTTAGTCCTAGGCAGTCAACCACTGCTAAAAGAAATTAATGTATCAGCCAATACCGTCAAAAACATCCTTTTCTAAATTCAGTAGAAGTAAAAATCTACTTCCCATTTTGCCTAAGCAGACCCTTTCTTCTCTCATTAAAGGTGGTCCTTTCTTTGAAGGAACAGCCCTTTGTTACAAGCAAACATCTGTTGGCTCTGAACCAGCACAACATTTACAGTAATCAATATTTAACATACGAATAATCCTACTGACTGCAAGGAGGCTGCTGGTGTGCCTCATACAGCCTTACTTTATGTCCTGGGGTCATTTAAGGCTTCTTTATTCCTTAACCATCTGTTTAATGCCCAGAGACACTATATCTTGAAGATGGACCCAGGGGGACAGGGCCAGAGCCGCTGGACTCGGGTTCGGGTCAGTTCAACAGATGGGGGTTCCAATGGCTCTGGGCTCCAATGATCCGGGCAGTGCTCGGGAGGGAGTGCGCCGGGAGCGCTGTGCTGCTCTTTGGTTTGGTTTGGTTTGGTTTGGTTTTTTTTTTCCCTCTTGTTCCTGCTAGCTGAGGAAAAGTTTTGGGGTTTTTTTTCCCTTCCCTCCCCCTGGTGTCCCTGCCCTCCTTCCCTTCTCGGCGGTCCGGGGAGGAGGCCTGCGGGGTGGCCCCGGTGGACCCACAGGGTGGCCCCGGCTGGTCCGAGCCCCGAGGAACGCCCAACCGTTTTGCCTGCTGGGATGAGGAGGATCGGCGCCAGAGGACCAGCAGGTTGTCTTCCATCTGCCCTGCTCCAGGCCGCGGTGTGGACTTCCTTTCCCCTTCCCCTTCCCAGAGACTAGGNTTCCCCTTCCCCTTCCCAGAGACTAGGGGAACCAGTTGCCAGCCCATGTGTTTTTTTTTTTCTTTTTCCTTCTCCGGGCATTTGTTGTATTTTCGAGTTTTTGTGTTCTGCCGTGTTTTGTTTCGTGATAATAAACAGGGGTTTTTCCCACTTTTCACCTGCTGTTATCAATTTGTCCCATTGGCGGAAGAAAGGGGGAGGCCCTTTCCCTTTGGAGGGGGCACTCATTCCGGAGCATTTCCTCCTAAAATTTTGTCTCCAAAACTGAGACATTTTAGTACTTTGTACACTCACAGCCTGACTACGGCAGAAGTTAGCAAAGATCATGGCAAGATCTGGGAATACTGTTTTTTGGTATTTTAGGCCTGCTCAGTTTTGGTCCCTTTAGGTCTTTCTGACCTCACTGCACTTTCAGAGGGGTTTCCTGACTGAAGAGTCATCTTGCATTCTTGCTCCATTGTGCACCTCTGTGGACAAGAGATGTAGTGGGCTAGAAGACAAGCTGATATAAATGGCCAGGTACCTTATCAGCTGCAAATTTAGCTCTTGAAGTCTTGAAGGCTCAGTTCTGAGCAGCAGTGCAGCATGGGAAGGAGGATCTATGTGACACTGCTCTTGGTAAGCAGAAAGAAGTAGTTTACTCAAAGTCATTAAAGTCTAGTATCTTTTAAGAGATTTTTTTTTTAACCAGAGGTTTGAAATCTTTCATGTACTTTGTTATATTATCTAATTCAGATTTAAGTATGTCCTTTACTGATTTGCCAACCCAAGTGGCACCTCCAGCGTTACTTGATCTTTCTTCTTTTCTTTAAATAGGTCTTTTAAAAAATCAAGAAGTCAAGAAAAGAGGAAGTAGTACTAATGACACGATAAGCTTATTTTTCCATGGCACTCAGAACTTGATGATCCCACCTTCTGACCATCTTGGGCTGTACTTATGGTCTCAGAAAATCAGTAAAGCTTATTCAAAAGTCAAGGTCTTCAGAATGGAGCTGGTTTTGTCATGGGTGGGGATGTTTTTGCTTTTCTTTTTACATGTTGTAAACTGATCCAAAGGAGTCTACTCCACAGCAAGGTACTGTAAAGTAAAGCACACCTTTATTGGCCAGGCCGGGAGCACACAGGGGTTAACACCTCCATATGCGTGTTCGCCATGGTCATCTTTCAGAGGTTTTTTATACATTTACAAGTCAAGTTTGTCAAGTCATTATGCGTATAAAAGTTCGTCAATATACGCTTACAAGTTCATCATCCGTCCTTGCTTTGGTCAATTATCTAAAGTTACAGTCCTGAGGTGTCTTACATGACTTGTGGTTTCTTTATCTTAACGTTAGAAACACAGCACACTGTTCTTAATACACACTTAATTCTACTATTACACTATTAAACACTTTGTTGCTGTATTAGTTATACTTCTTTTATAATTGTGTATTGATCATGTTCCTCTTTTCTTATTACATTTTTCTACCCTTTTTCGACAGTTCCTCTATTTGTCATTAAAACAGCAGTTAGCATGCATCTTCCTCCTTATCACCTAGCCCATAGGGGCTAAGCCCCTGTTCCGCAGACAAGCAGTTAGCCAAACCCATTAGCTCGCATTCCATTCCCTTACCATCCTAGTCCACTTGGGTTTGGGGGTTTGGGTTTGGTTTTGGTTTTTTTTTTTAAAGAGCAGTTAGTGTTAGGCATAGCATCTCCTATTCACTTATCAACATAGCCCTTTCCAGGGCTAGGCTTCTTGTTTTGCAAAAGCAGTTGCAGTCAAGCATAGCAGCTACCACCCAACTTTTATTAATCTATACTTTATACTAAAGCACTTATGTTAAAAGAATTCTATGTTTCATACGTTAAAGGAGTACTGTGTTTAAAGGAGTCCTGTGTATCAAAACAACATGTAAAAAAAAAAAAAGAGAACCAATAATGCTTTCAGGTTATTGCTAGTAATTCATATCTAATACCAAAGTACAGTAGCTTCACTACTTCATGGGGAGTATTTTTGCCCTGTGATCAGTCTAAAGTTGACTTAAGTCAGGTTGAAACGATCCCAGTCAAAACTCCAGAATAGACAATTTCCTCCAATGAGAAGGAAGTATGTGGGTGAGAAACGAATATTGATGCAATTTTTAGGCTGACTTTCCACAGAATATTTCATCAAGTTCAAGAACTTTTTCTTGAATCCGATATAACTTAAAAGTTACCTCAGTGCTCCTCCAGGTTGGAGCAGAAGTCTACGGTCCTGCTTCACTCTCAGAGCATTCTGTTGTGTGAGTACCCCTGTGTTTAGGCAGGAGACACAGATCTCAGGGGCTGCTCTGAATTTTTTAATGGAGATTTCTCAGAGAATGGTAAGACTTTATTCCAAGTGCAAGGAGAATTTCTTACACCTGCCTTCATTACTGCATAGCAACCAGTAGCTCATTCACACACATAAATCATTCCAAAAATCCCCACAGTGCTTTCACAGTTTGCAGCCTGCAGAAACAATCACATTTTGTGTTTGTCCCTAATCCAAAGCAAAATAGTTTAAAAGCACAGCAGACAAGAAGAAAAAGGCATCTTTCACTCAAGAGTTGTTTGTTTCCTCTCAGAAGTGTCACTGGAATCACAAGTGGATGTGTTTACTGACCTCTGATGACTAGGAACCTAGTGCTATGTAAACCCCTTCATCACAAATCAAATAGTTTATTGATGCCTGTCATTTCTGGGCATATAATGGAGGGCTTTTCAGTCTTTTTCTGGGCATTCTTTCCTAATGTCTCCTATAATGTGCAGTAAGTTATGAGCAGAGATAGGAACTACTGCATAGCTAGATCTACAACACAATCTATTCTTGTTTCAGGATAGAATTTAATAGAAGCTCTGCTCTTTCAGTGTCTTGCACATACCTGCCAAAATGTACAAGTTAAGTAAATTGCGTTAGGAATTAAGTCATACTGTCATACCATATAAAAATGAAAAGTGTCTGATTATGTTTTGTACTATAAAGAGCTGTGTGTCATCATAGCAGGAGATTCAAGACCTTTTTAAAAAATAAAAAAAACCCCAACTCTGTCTGAAGTATTGGCATCTAAACATAGTTTATCAAGTAAGAAAATATTGGGGCATATCGTTTTAGGCTGAAGTCCACTTGAATCTCAATATTCAAAAAGAAAAGGAGCTTATCAACCTGATCAGACCCTCCTTTTTCCAGAACACCATATTTGAAGACAATCTTGTACCTAAATTTCCTTCAAAAAGAAAGAAAAAAAAAGAAAAAAAGAAAAAAAGGCATAAACACAATAAACCAAAAATATCCACTACCAAAGCATGCCCAAGCAAATACAGAGTGTTAAAATCAAAGGAAGCTAATGTTGGCATGAGCCAGTAAACATCAAAGGAAGATATGATAGATTCATGCCAATAAATTGGTAGTGACACAAGAGTTTTATGGGCCCTGGCAATCCTGTTGACCCAGACATTTTCGCAGACACAACAAACTGAAGATATTATTTCTCACTGTTATTGAGGTATCATGATTTAGCATGATTCTGTTTTTTTCTTTAGGGTCGACTGAGTTCACAATGAAGCAAGTGCTGTGCTGAGCTAAATAACAGAAGTGAACAGAGAAACAGAAACAAGCAAAGAAGAGTGAATATATTTCACAACTAATGAATCTTTTGAAATCAGTGCTTTGAGCAGTGCTGCTGCTTTCTAGATATTCCCACTTTCAGTCAGTTGGATCTAACTTTGGAAACAATATTTTGCTGTGATGCTAAAAGCTGTGCATATAAAAATAAATCAAAATGAACAAACACAGTTGACAAAAAGAATGAGGTTTTGTTAATATAAGTGAAAACGCCAATATAAAGCACTATGGAATACCTTTGTTTTGTAGCAGCATCCAAAGATATGTTGAAACATTTCTGCTTGCTGAGACACCACAGAGCAAATCATCACCAATCATTTTGGTGTGGAAGAATGAAGACAAGTAGGAGATCACCAAGTCAACCAAAAGAGTATCATCTCAGGGTTTTGGTCCCGGAAAGCAGTTAAGAAAGTGCACAACTCCATGCACTTGAATAAACCCACTGAAAAGAACAGCATCTGCTCACTATCTGTGAGGAACCAATTTAATTTTGAAATAATAAGGCCTCACCATGGTTTAGTTTTATTCCTTAAACTGTGGGTTATGAATCTGATATTTGATTTTGTTATAAATGAATTATTGAAAGCTGGCTTTTGCCATATGTTGCATGGGTTATGAATTATATGAGTTACAATATTAAATGTTAAGAACTGTTTGGGGTTGCTGGGGTGGTTTGATTATAAGGGTTAGTTTTGTGAGGGTTGTGTGATTCGACGTATTGTAACATCAGCCTGTGGGGCTGGCAAAGGGACGTGCTGTTACCAGCCTGACTTCGAAGACACCACCATAAAAGGAATAGGGCTCCAACCAAGGAAAACCCTGAAGCCCATAGCAACAGAAAAGCACAGGTTCCCAAAAGATTGACAAGGGGCCGAGACCATGCAAATCCATAAATAAATATGCATTAGGCTGATCCCAGGAGTATAAAAGGCGAGACCACCATTTTGTGAACGAGCCTCTGGCATGGCGTCATGCTCCCAGTGCTGCCCCCTTTTGCTTTGCTGACTTTTTATGAGTTCTCAATAAATTTTAATAACTCATTTCCATATCGGATCTGGGTCATTTATAACAATTTTGACTGGAAAAGTACCAGACAGGCTGCACATGCCTTGGCAGTAACAGCACATGGCAGCACCTGCACAGAGAAAGGCTCTGTTGCTAGGCGACTGCTTTGAGAAGTAGAGAAGGGTTCTATCTCCGGGGTGATTTTATTGGCAGCCTATCAAGGGGAAGATTTCCTCCACCAATAGACTCTAAGCTACTCCCCCTAGAGGTGTGGTAATTCTTGCTACTGGGCGAAGATTCTCCAGACTATCCAATAATTTTTCTTGGGCGAGCAGACCATGGGAGGAGCTATGGGGTATAAAAGCAATTATGAAGTGCGTCACAAGGGTGCTGCTTGGTCCTGGGTTTATCTGTGTGCCTGGTTGATGTCCTTGCTGACCCCTGCTTCCCTACCTTCCTGAGGTGCCTGGTGTCCCCTGAACCTGAGCACCTGTTCTCCCTCGCCTGCTTTCGCCAACCCTTCTTGCCCCACCCTCGCTCCTGCTGCACTGTCCCTGTCCACGGTCCTGCTCGCCTATACCCCTGTTCCTGCCACCACCGCTATTTGCAGCAGCCTGCCACAATCCTGCCACAATACTGCCCGCTGCTCTACTACCTTCCCTGCCACATCTCTTGCCGGAGCTCCGACTCATTGGGCGTCCCGCTGCTCGTCGACGCAGGAGACACGCTGCCGGCTGATTGAATTCGCACCTCTCCTCTAGAGAGCTCTGCAGACTCCCCCCGTTTGCAGTGTGCACGGGCCACCTACCAACCAAACACCAATGGCACACTGCGAAACCCTGGTGATAATGCCCTGTCCCCCTGTCTCTCTCTTACTCTGACTCCTTTCTCCTTTTCCTTCCTTCGCTTCTGCTTTTTCTATCCTTCTCTGGTAGGGCCACTTATTTTTCTCCATCAGTAAACAGTTCACAGATATAACATGGACTTCATTTGCGTCTAATTTCACCCCAGGCTTCTGTTTAAAAGAATCCTTCACAGTGCCCAACAGCAGAACATGACACTGTCTGAGCAATGAAACAGTGAGCTTTGCTGGGCTCAGTAAGACTGAGTGCAGGAGGGGAAGCAGTTAAATCCCATTTTTCCTGCCTAAGCTCGTAAAAATACAAGTGTTTTAATAAATGTCCCCCAAGCTCCTACAGCTAATAAAACAGACATAACATTTTAAAATTTTCTGTGATGAACTCTTTCCTGATTAGAATGTTTGAAGTTGCACAGCTTATCAAGTTATCGGATGTATTCAGATCAGCAGCATGAGTGGAGTGATCCTGCAGAGCATTCAGCATCAATTCAAAATCCATCTGAAAACTTGTAAGTTCCTGTCCTGACAAATGGAAGTTGTGAGTGGAAGTTCCTTTATCCAGTCTGGTCATAGATCTTTGTCTATTTGGCAAATACTTTTTTCAGGCAGCACCACCTGTGCTGTAAACTTTACCGTGGTTGAGTGTTGAAGTGAAAAATGGTCTTCTAGGATATTCTAGAAATGGGTATATTGCATTGTTCCTGTCAGTGGATGATAGATACTTCTAGAGGATGTTAATGCTTTATAGTGATTATATTCCAGGACCAGAATGGCACACTGAATGAATTGCTGACTTCAAAGTACGTCAGAAGTCCAATATTCAGAGTGAGAATCTCTGGATTTCAGTCTTTCTCTTACTTTTCTCTCTGTTGTTTCTTTGGGTTTGGGTTTGTTTGTTTGTTTGTTCTTTAAGGTTACAAGGGACAGCAGTAAAGTTGTGGAATCTATTGGTGGCTTATGAATGGTAGGGATGCGTTTTACTCCATCAGGTTCTGACATGCATTCTTTTTGAAGGTGGTTATTAATTTCCTGCTTCCACAAGAAATGACTCAAATAGCAAAAAACAAACCTAAGCATATAAATCATGTCTTAAGGAAAAAAAGAACCCCCCAGTTGTGCTTCCTTAAAAAATGTGTATATGCTAAAATAGGAAACGGGAAAGAAATAGCCATGCAAGTAGTGTTTACTGAAAGAAGAGCTGCTCTGAAATACCACTATGCATTACTTAACTGGCTTGTAGAGGACTTAGATGTTATCAGGTGTGGCATACATCGTTTCCTTTAGATGAATGCTAAGTTGTGGATGTCCTATCCCTAGAAGTGTTCAAGGCCAGATTGGATGGAGCTTGGAGCAACCTGGTCTAGTGGAAGGCGTCCCTGCCCATGGCAGGGTGGTTGGAACTTAATTGTCTTTAAGGTTCCTTCCAACCAAAACCATTCTATGATTCCATGATCTATGATGAGAAGTATTGGTGGTTTTTTGGCAGTAGCCGTCGAGGACAGTGTGATTCTCCAATACGATGAGAAGTTTACTTTCTCCTTGCATGTAATTTAGATCCTTGGTACACAAGTAAGAGAAAATAATTAGAAGTGAGTTGAAATCAGACGGAAGTTGAGAAATTGAGATGAAGCCTGAAATGCAGCTGTAGGAAAGGTATCTGAAGGAGGCAGGAGAAAGAAATGAGTAAGAAATTAAAAAATAGTAATAGCAGGAATAAAAAGCGGGAAGGAAAAAAACAAGGAAAAGTTGGGGTGGAGAAACCTGGATGGCATATTAAACGAAATGCTCTCTTAATTCTTAAGGCTTTCCTTTCAGGTCACAGTAGAAGAATCCTGGCAGGAAATGAATGAAATTTGTGCCTTTTCACATTTCATTGAGAAAAGAAGCTCCTGCATTACTCTGGCAACCTTTTTAAACACTAAATTTACTTCAAAATATTTTCCCTGCCCTTTACTCCTGAAGAAAATACCAGCTGAGAGGAAAAAAATGTACCTAGTCTCACCCCAAACTGCTCATAGTCAGGAAGTGTAGAAATGAGAGGAATGACTCACGTCAGGCACACTGAAGACAGAAGATAGGAACAGCAAAGTAGGAGGAGGAGTGTCTTGCAGACTACTTGAAGGGCATTAAATCTATGGTTTACAAAACCAGGTGGGAATAGGTGTCTAGAAATAACTACCCAATGGGTAAAATACCAAAGGATTTTTTATATTATTTTCCCAAAATCATGTATTGCTTCAAGGGTAGTATATAGCTGTTTCGGTACAGAGGTCCACAAGAGAAAAAAAAGGGAAAAAAAAGCTACCAATAAAAAGTTCTAAACCTCAAACCATTAAAAACAAGCTGCCACCTCTCTCCTGGACACTGGAAGTTTTTCTTATCCAGGCAAATACTAAACTGTTTGTCTACCACAGGGCATTTTTTTTTTCATATAAATGCCCACCACAGCAGTATTTATACCACTTTTGTCCCAAGAAAGAATTTCAGATCTAAGTTTTGGGGCAGTTCCTAGAGAAACGTGCATTGGACAGTTAAAGAGTAGGCAGAGTCCTAGGGGTCATGCTGAACCACAGGATAGTATCATTTGAAGTGACGCAAAGGCTATCCACCCTCTCTGCTCTTACCTGTTCAGCATAAAGAGAAAATACCATTATTTACTGATTGATTTTACATGTAAGAGGCAGTCCCAGGAGTAGTAAATCAGCTAACAGGAGTATTACCAATTTAGGTCTCAATTTTCCAGGCCAGTCCAATGTCACTTCCTTCCTACTATGGAACAGATGAAGTCAGTGTGTTTTGGATGCCTTAAAAATCTAGAAACAAAACAACACACTTTCGAGACAATATAGGAAGTAATATAAAAGCTGATCTTTAATTGGAGGCCTCCAGGGGCAAGTATGGAAAAATGCCCACATGATATAGGGCTTCAACACTTCCATAAGTTTAGCAAATTAGTAAAATTGACAAGAATCCCCAATTAGAAGCACAGGTAATGAGGTAATTCCCCCCCTTGGTTCCACCTCTTCTGGAGCCCCACCTTCTTGCTACTAGCTGTACTTTGTTTATGAAGAATATATGAAAGCAAAAACAATTTTGGCATCATTTCGAATCCACACACTCTGTCAAGCACTATAAGTGCTCCTTACAAGCAAGGAGAATGAGCATATTCACAGTGTCAGATATGTGATTGTGTTCAACCATACCTATTTTGTGTCTCCTCAGATGAAAATAACCCTACACAGCCAGTGGAATTGTCCACATTGTAAATAAAGCCATTAACAGTCTTGGCCGTAGTGTCCATCCCTGAGGAATGCCACTAATAATCCACTGCCAGCTGAACCTTGTACTGCTGATCGCCACCCTTTGAGCCCAGCAGTCCAGCCAAATTTCCACCCACCTTATTGTCCACTTACTCAATCCAGATCTCACCAATTTGGCAGCCAGATTACTGCAGGAAATGGTGTCAAAGGACTTGCTAAAGTCGAGGTATACAACACCCTCTGTTCTCCCTTTCATCATGCAACCAGAGAAAACAGGCAGGCTGGTCAGGCATGATAACAAAATATTTCTTCTTTAAATAATCTTTGCTTCCTCTCTTCTTCTGAGGTGCAAACTAAACAGAGAAAAATAAATTCCAGATGTGAATTTGCCCAATAAATGCGCATGCAATGCGTCATTACAGGTATATATTACAGTCTCAAATTCAAACCTAGGGTGCTATTATAGAGAGAAGAAAGAATACTATCATTGCTCAAAGAGAATTTCCAGTCAAGGACCAAACCTTGAATAACTCATTACTTCCTTTCACCAGTGTAATGCTATTTCTCTTGGGAATGATTGTTTAAGGTATTGCTTCCTAATAAAAGGTAGTTGTTTAAAAGTCACTTTTTGGTTTTGTTTAGCTAAGGCTTATAACCTTAGAAGAAAAAGCTACATTTCCACTTGATACTACAATCAAGGTAAAGTGTTACATATTTTTGCATACCTATGCAGTAAACATTGTTAGGCAACCAAAACTTGTATTTGAGAGACTTCAGGCTTATGTTTCAGCTAGAGATGCTTGTCCAAGCTTTCCAAAACAATCCTCAGCAATCTTTCACACCTACAAGCAGTATTTTAAAGAACAGATTGTTTATCGGTATGATAGATGTGTTCTGCCCTGTGATGAGCACAAATCAATACCATTACTAATCAGTGATGATCTCCAGGGTACAGGTACTAATTTCTTTCTGCAGAGGTTTTTGTTGGCTACACTGGCTTCTAGGGAACAGAGCAGCTACATGAGTGCTGTGAATCCATTTAGTTGGAAAATTCATTATAAGGTAGCAATAAAAACAAAGTTGTTTCCTTCTTCTCTCCCAGCTCAATCAAAGAACAGCCAAAATACAGCAAACACTGTAGAAAAAATTAGATTAATTCATTTCAGATGACTTTTCTCTATAAATAATCTTGGACCTCAACAGATGTGGACATGAAAATCTTTCTGAATTTTCATGACAATAAAGTACTGCAAAGAAATTTTGTGCCCAATTTCAGCAGGTATGTTTCAGTTTCGTCTAGATCATTCCTTATTCTCACTAGTTTGGCTAAGTCACCATGTATGATTCTACCTTAAAAGTTTCTTAGCATTCCTGTTGCCAGAGCTTGGGAGATGCATCACAGTCATCTGCCAGGACAGATGGACAGCGAGCTGAATCTGCTCAGAAGTGCTGACTTGTCTGTGCACAAGCAAAACAAGGTGAAACTCCAGCCTTTTCTAAACATTGAGGTGTCTTGGTGCATCCCAACTCCTGCCATGCAGCCTGGACAGGCACAGCACTGACCTCCACATAATATAACCACCAGCCAGAGGATGCTTTGGTCTTAAACCTTTCTTGGAGATTTTAAACCTTTCTCTCTGCCTGAGCTGCAGCCAAAGGACTGGTAGACATGATCTGGCAGATGTCTGCCAGCTCAGGCTCCTCCAATGTACAGGACAAGCACAACAGTGATACTGCAGAGAACTTCCCAGCCTCCTCCTCTTAAACACAGCAATGCCACTGGACTGCTTGCAGAGCTGAATCCAGATGTTTTGGCAAAATCCCTTTGCCAGATGGAGACAACCTCATTAGCCAACCTTCTGGAGGCGTTTCTGCACTGGTTTGAGTGGGAACTAGATTGAAGCCCTTTCAGTTTTCTAAAAGAGGAAGGTTCAAGTGCTGTGATATGATAAGGGAGAAGTGACCAATCGGGTCATCCATTTTCCTTGTAAAGTTCTGGACATTCAATTTGTAAAATCAGAGTCTAAAAGTACACATCAAGCAAGTTCAGTTCCTCTGTAGACAAAGCTGAAGCAGTAGGACATACAGGACATACTGAATTGGGCCTTTTCCAGGGTTATACCTGAAATCAAGCACTTACTGGCCTGTTGTAGAAGGGAGAAATTCAAAAGATTATTAGCTGTCAACAAAGACTAGAAGCAACCACTGTGAGAACAGTGCAGGTGGTTTATAAGGGTTTATTAAGTAATGCTGCTTTATGTAAGAGTGTCCTCATCTGTCCTCCAACATCAACAGAAAACTGTGATATGTCCTTCAGAATGGCTTGAAGGATGAGTTTCGTAGTACTATCCTGTGCTGGTGCTTTTAAATTTAAATCACATGCAACGCTGAGTGCTCTCTGATGATCAGGAGAATTTTCTTTTGAGTTCATAGGTTCACTTCATTCCAGAACAGGAAGCTGTTCTATTTACTTGTTTAATATAACACCAGCATGATGAGCAGGACAACTTTCTAGCTGCAAATGGAAAGGTTCAGAGAATAGCACTTTTCCTGAATGGATGTTATAGTTCATATACCAAACAGCCCTGCACAGAGATGCTGGAGATGGTTCAGACCTTCAAACTGTAAAACTCTGTGTTAACTCAGATGAGTCTCATGTTTTATTACTACAGATAAAACACACAATTTAATTAAACATGCACCTATAAAATGTAAGCTTCAGTTAACTCTCAGCTTTATTTTAATACAACCTACCCAGGTAACTATTGGTAACATGGCGTAAAGAATTAATAGCTTTAAAGTCTTAAAACACCTTGGAGCTATGTAATTTTCTCAATTTATACCTGCTCCAATTTTGAGCTCAGTTTCTGCTCATATCATCACTTGACCTTTCATCTTCTATGTTCTTCCTCACTTGTCTATACAGTTCATGTTTAGACACTCTAATAGATCTATTACTAGAGTTGTTTTCTGTATCATAAACAGAAGTGAATTTCAACCTGTATGCCTCCAAACCCAAGGCTGGATTTTAAAAAGGGGAGATACAATATTTAAAAGAACGCACATAAAATGTTTCAATCAGAACATCAAGAGCAGTGAAGCCAATGAAAGTAAATTTTAGGCGCATATTTGATTGAGCCACAGGACATTATTTTCCCATGTACAACTAGATGCCTCAAGGATTCATCTTCTGTCTTGGAACCCAGTGAATTTTTTTTTTAAATCAACCAAGCTGGAGTAGGGTGCTTTTCATCCTGATGCTATGAGTTACAGCTTCTGTTGTCACAATCTAAAGCATTGCTGTTTTGCAAACATTTATTTGTATCCATTTAACAAGGTCAAGAGACTTGATCTTCAGCTGGGATAAAAAAGAAGAAAACTAAAATGCTACAGTTGTTTTGAATTAAATTAATTAAGTGACCCGTCCAAGATATTATTCCAAGTACCTGTACTATTACCCATCTACCGTACATTGAAAGTACTTTTCCTGAAAACAAGAAGCATAGACTTTCTGTCTCCAATACATTGCTTTTCTTGGATAAGGCAGTCCTAGACTATCCTCTTTCCAGGATCTCATTCTTCAGCTATTTCTCCTCAAAACCCCAATATTTAAACTACAATAGATAATATTGGGGGGGTGGTTCAAGTAAACAAGTTAGCCTGAATTAACTAGTTTATGATGGTTTTTGCCAATGAAATAATGCAGATTGACTTGAAGGACAGCTCATCAAATATTTTTCTCATCAGCAGTCCCTCAGATTTCCAGTTAATGAAGATGTTTAATTAAATTGATCAGGATTAGACTGAGGAGAGAGATTACTGCATTAATGAAAACATTTTAATTAGCATTTGACAGATATTAAAGGAAACTCATTCCAAGGTTGTTTTTCTATCCTGTAGAAGGACCAGTCCTCAAATTATCTGACATCAATATGACAGCAATAAAAATCTGTATCTTTACAACACAGGAATTCATCATTTCTTAACTGTTACCTTGAAGGCACATCAAAATCTTTTCGCAGTCAAAATAAATGGCCAATTTTGAAAGTCATGTCCAGAACAATAAAAAAAATTTAAAACCCCTAAATTTTTGTAGTAAGCAAAAAAAAAAAAAAAGTCTCATGAAAATTTCCACTGAATTTTGGTTAGTGAGAAAATTCTAAGACAAAACCTGCTTTCTTTCAGTATTTTGTAAGTGTTTAATTTCAAACCTGTGAGAACAGCTGTTATTGATTTACCTTCCGTCTGGTGTGCCTTACAAACCAATCATTCAAATCCATGCACAGGGAAATAATTGTAGTATTGGATAAAATCAGTGTTTTTCTTGCCCTCTGTTGCCATTTCCCACCAGGCCCTCCCGATCCACCTCTTTCCTAGGTGATGTGTGAATTAAAACTGGCTGGGATGAAGGGCAGATAGATTTTTCCACTCAAGCAGAAAACGAATTGTTAGAATGATCCCAAAGGAGAAAAGAAAGCTGTATGAGAAGAAATCTTTTCTCCTTCAGTGTTTCACATGGAAAAACAACATTTTCAGCCAGTTCAGTCTTAGCATGTGTATATTTAGAAATAAACTCAGTTCCTAGAGGCCACCTACCCTCAAGAGCTTCAGTTTTCGATTCAAGAGGTAGTAAGACACAATACCTAAGGACAGGTAGAACCTGCAATGATCCCAGCCACTTTAATGAAAACAAATGTTTTATACTGCATTTAAATGAGATGACAGAATTTTTACTCCTAAATTTGGCTTAGGCTTTTGTTTGAATATCAATAATATTCTAAAGTTATTCAGTTTTAACACAATTTGGTAGTTAAGGTTTTTATACCTGCAGTTTGAAAATGAAAGACACATTTATCTTCATGTGTGTAGAGAAGGACTAACACTGAAGCCTTCTCCAAATCTTGCTTCTAGAATAGGGCCAAACTTGCTTTTGGTGCCTGGTGTACATGGCCTGTGTCCATCCATATTTATGGAATACCTTACTGACATTTTTATTTTGTTTTGCGAAGAACAGACTAAATCCTATTTCCTTTTGGACAGAACTGAATTAGCAAGAGAGGGACTGTATTTTCTAAAAACTCTAGCATAAGGTTCACAAACTACTGCATAAAAAAATTATCCTGATCTCAACATCTCTGTATTTGCCATAGAACTGGTTTTGCTTTTTCCTATTTTTGTCTTCCTGCTTTCTCTTATATATAGAAGAGCAACTAGGATGCCACTTGAAGGCAACCATTTTCATCAAGATTTCCTAGAAGTCTGGCATTTATAGAAGCCCTAACAAGGTCATATTCAAAGAACCTTACCTCGCTCTGCTATCTCTTTTAGATATATATTAGGCATTTCATGGCATGAAGAGACAGATCATGAGCCAAGTATTTCAAAACTTACTCTAAAAAATGTCCAAGAATCTAAGACCTTTCTAGCAACATCTCTCTTTTCTGTTTGGCTGTGCAGAAGCTAGTTTTATTTTCAGTTGGACAGTGGGAGCAGCAAAAAATTGCATGCCATGTTAGTTTAAAAACAGTCTAGTTTTTTGGTGGTGTGGTGGTGTAGTGGTGTACAGGTTTGAAAGCAAACCAGAGAGACTCCAAGTCAGAAATACAATTTAATAGGAAAAATAAAATAAATGTAATAGTACAAAAAGAAAAACCACTGACAGAGTCAGAATACAACCTGACACCCTGTCGGTCAGGGTGTTGGTAGCAGTCCGATTAAATGGCGCCTGCAGTCTGCTGGAGTGATGGTTCTGTTGAGGCAGTGATCTTGTCAAAGGGTCTGGTCTTCCTCGGAAGGTCCAGTGGTGGCTGTGTAGCTCTTGTCCTCTGGAAATCCAGGAGGTAAGGGCAGACTGTATATACGCCGAGTATATACAGATGGGGATGCTT
>VZTE01003943.1:0-34174 GCA_013397775.1 Eulacestoma nigropectus
AGAAAACCACAAAGCCTAGAGCCTTGCGGGTACTGAAAATGTGAAAGGCAGGCCAAGAGAAGCACAACACTGCCCCAACATTGCTCCCTCGTCATTTCCCTGCTTGATGCCTGCCTCGTACCAGTGGAGACTCCCCGGCTCTGCTTAGGGTAAAATAAATATTAGCGTTAGGATTAGGGTTTTGCCTAGGGTTAGGGGTCAGAAAACCAGAAATCCCAGAGCTTCAGGGACTCTCAAAATATGAAGTGCATGTCAAGGGCCGTTCGCTACTGCCTCAATCTTTCTCTGTCCTCCTCTTCAACTTTGCCACCACCCTCAACCCGATGTCGTATTTTCCACTCCACCTAGGGGTAGAGTTAAGGGTATGTCCAGATTTGGGGTTCAAAAAACCACAAAGCCTAGAGCACCCTGGACACTAACAATGTGAAAGGCAAGGTAAGAAGAGCGCGGCACAGCCCCAACCTTGTTCCCTCCTCAGCTTTCAGCTTGTTGCCTGCTTCTTACTTATGGTGACTCCCTGGCTCTGCTTAGGGAAAAATAAATATTAGGGTTAGGGTTAGGGTTACACCTATTGTTCGGGTTCCCGAAAGCACAAAGCCTAGAGCTCCAGGGACACTGAGAATGTGAAAGGCAGGCCAAGACAAGCACGGCACTGCCCTGACATTGCTCCCTTGTCATCGCCCTGCTTGGTGCCTGCCTTACACCAATGGTGAGTCCCCGGCTCTTCTTAGGGTAAAATAAATATTAGGGTTAGGGTTAGGGTTACGCCTAGGGTTAGGGTTCAGAAAACCACAAAGCCAAGTGCTGCATGGATAATGAAAATGTGAAGTGTATGTCAAGGGCAGTTTGGCACTGTCTCAATCTTTTCCTGTTTTCCTCTACAACTTTGCCACCACCATCATCCTTATGTCGTATTTTCCGCTCCGTCTAGTGTTAGGTTTACGGTTTGGCCTAGGGTTAGGGTTCAGAAAACCACAAAGCCTAGAGCTCCTGGGGCAATGTCTACGTTAAATGCAAGCCAAGTGGAGCGCAGCACTGCCCTAGCCTTTCTCCCTCCTCGTCACTTGGTTTGGTGCCTACCTCACACCAGTGGTGATTCCTTGGTTCTGTCCTAGGGTATGGCTAATATTAGGGTTTTGGTTTATCGTTACGCCTACAGTTAGGGTTCAGAAAACTACAAACTCAGAGCTCCAGGGACAATGTGAAAGGCATGCCAAGGGCAGTGCAGCACTGTATCAATTATTCTCGGTCCTAGTAGCCCTGTTTGCCACTAGGCTCAGCCGAACACCGTATTTTCCACTCCGCCTAGATTTAGGGTTAGGGTTACGTCTAGGCTTAAGGTTCAGAAAACCAGACTGTCCAGAGCTCCGGGGACACCGAGAATGTGAAAGGCAAGTCAAGGTTAGTGCAGTACCGCGTCAATCTTCCTCAATCCTCCTCTCCTTGTTTTCTACCAACCTCAGGTTATTGCCATATTTTCTGCTTCGCCTAGGGGTAGGGTTTCGCCTATGGTTAGGGTTCGGAAGACAACAAAACCCAGAGCTTCAGAGACACTGAAAATGTGGAAGGAAAGCTAAGGGGATCGCGGCACTGCCTCAGCCTTGCTACCTCGTCTCCTTGCTTGGTGCCCACCTCTGACCATTGCTCTTTCCCTGGCTTCTCCTAAGGGTAAGGGTAAGGGTAAGGATTAGGGTTAGGGTTAGGGTTCCAAAAACTACAAAGTCCAGAGCTCCTGGGACAGTGAAAATGTTACACTGATGCCAAGGTGAGCGCATTGCTGCATTATTCTTTCTCCGTCCTCGTTTTTCTGCTTGCCCCCAGACTCAGGCTAATGCCGTATTTTCCGCTCCGCCTAGGTTTAGGGTTAGTGTTAGGCTTATGCCTCGGGTTAGGGTTCAGAAAATAACAAAGCCCAGAGCTCCAGCGACAGTGGCAATGCCAAAGGCAAGCCAAGGGGTGCACGATACTGCCTCAAACTTTCTTCCTCCACGTCTTCCTGCTTTGTACTCACCTCAGCCCAAGGCTATATATCCAGCTACGCCTTGGGTTAGGCTTAGTGCTAAAGTTAGGATTAGTTTTGTGGTTAGCGTTTTTGTTAGATTTAGGTTTAGGTTTCAGAACACCACAAAGCCCGGAGCTCCGGAGACTCTATAGGTGCAAAATGCATGCAAAGCCCATCACATCTCTGCCCAGCTTTTTTACATCCACACTTTCTCTTTGACACCAGCCTCATGCCCTTGTAGTTTTTAATTCTCCGCCTAGTGGTATGCTAAGGCAGAGGCTTAGGCTTATGTTTAGTGCTATGGTTACGGTTAAGGTTAGGGTTAGGTTTAGGGTTAGTGTTAGGGTTAGGGTTAGGATAAGATTTAGTGCTACGCTTGGGGTTGGGTTAGGTTTTTGTGTAATCTTAGCCTTAAGTTTAGGTTTAGGTTTAAGGCTTAGTTTTATGGTGAGGGTTAGGGTAAGGGTTATAGTAAGTTTTAGGGTTAGGCTTTAGCAAACCACAAAGCCCAGAGCTCCAGGGACTCCAGTAACCTCAAGTAACCTCAAATGACCTCACGTAACCCCCCCCTTCAGGGACTCCATTGACCTCAAGTAACCTCTCCCAGGGACTCAGTGACTTCAAGTAACCCCATATGACCTCAAGTAACCCCTACCAGGCACTCAATGACCTCAAGTAACACCAAATGAGCTGAAGGAACCCCTACCTGAGGGTCCTATGACCTCAAGAAAGCCCAAATGACCTCAAGTAGCCCTGTCCAGGGACCCCAATGACCGCAAGTAACCCCAAATGACCTCAAGTAACCTCTATCAGATACTCAGTGACCTCAAGTAACCCCAAGGGACCCCAAGTAACCCCTCCCAGGGACTCCAATGACCTCAAGAAATCCCAAATGACACCAAGTAACCCCTACCTGGCACTCCAATGACCTCAAGTAACCCCAAAGGACCCCAAGTAGCCCCTACCAGGGACTAAAATGACCTCAAGTAACGCCAAGTGACCTCAAGGAACCCTTACCTGGGACCCCAATGACCACAAGTAACCCCAAATGACCTCAAGTAACTTCTACCAGGGACTCCCATGACCTCAAGTAACCCCTCCCAGTCACTCAATGACCTCAAGTGTCTCCAAATAACCTCAAGTAACCCCTGTGACCTCAAGCAACCCCTGAGGTTCTGCTCCCTCAGCTCTCAGGGGAGAGCAGCCTGCAGAACCCCAGAGCAGCGCATCATAACCAGGCTGGCAGGGGCAGGGATGTGAAGCAGATGTTCCCCTAGCTTCCCTCCCAGCCCGGTCCCTCCATTCATCTTCTCAAGGAGTTGGCTCCTCAGCAGCAGGATCTGAGCAAGCCAGAGAACTCACCTGGCTCATGGTAGCCCTTCAATTTTGCTGCACACAGTCAGTACAGCGTCTTAAACCGGGTTAAAGAAAACCAAAAGTGACGACTTCTTTTACACAGAGAAAAAGTATAAAACGAGTCATTGGACATGAGCCAACTTACTGTTCATGTCTCATTCTTCCTGGCCTCTCCCAGCCCTGTACAATGTGTTTGAAGGGAATGGCCAAAGGCAGCTATGAAGATAACACACACGGTGGTAATTCACATACACACACACACATTCACCAAGAGTGGTTGAATAAAATGCACTTGCTCATCTTTCCCACTTGCCAAAAGAACATTTGAACAATTGTTCCTCCTTTGGCATAAAATTCAAATCAGACAGAGAAGTTCCCATGTGAGACAGAGAAGTTCCCAAAGTTTCTGAAGAAACACACTTCTGGGTTCAGCAAGGGCTCCAGTGTGGTGAGCCCCTGGTGTGACAGCAGATCCTGACACCCTTAACAATCCGTTTCTAATGTTCTTTTTTACAAATTGCACACTGATTCCTTCCCAGTCGCTGTCCTGGTGGCCGCCCCCTTCCCTTTGGTCCTGGGGCTCCCCGCACTTTTTCCCATCAGGGGCTGTAAAAACTGTGCCATTATCCTTGCCTGTACCTTTACCTTTTCTTCATCCCTTCTTTCATATCTTCTATATACCTGAGATGCCTTTCTAACCAGTTCCTGGAAGGGCCCACTCAGCCACCTCTCCAGCCCCTGCTCCTGCTGCCTGTGGGCTCTTACTCTCCCACAGCTGCCAAATTCTTTGCAAAATCACTCACCTTCCCAGTGACTCAAACAAAATCCCCTCTTATATCAGGCCAGGCCTTAGTGACACATTGTCTCTTACACCGTATACCAAAGCAACTCACTGTACCTTACACTTGTCAGAGACTGCAATATTATAGTTTATGACTTAAACACCTTCATGAAGAACTTTTGCCTATTATAGCAAAACTCTATTACAAAGGCTGCAGAGAAGACCAGCACACTCTGCATAGGGTCCTGATTGAGGCCCTCCACTGCTCACTGATGACTTTTAGAACACTTTTTTCTTCCCAGTCCCTCCCTCTTTCCCACTAACAACGTAGGGAGAGAAAACATGGGGTTTTTAATCTGTCACTTCTAATTTCTTCTGTTCAGTCAGGGAAAAAAGGGTCTTTCTTCTGTTGTACTGTGGGGTCCCCCCACCACGGGAGACAGTTCTCCGTGAACTTCTCCAACTTGGTTCTCTTCTCACAATCAGCAGCCCTGCCCAATCTGCTGTAAATGTAAGTCTTTCTCACAGGCAAAACAGGCTTCCCAAAACTGTTGCCCGTGAGTCACTCGTTTACGTGAGTGCAGGTTTTCATAGCTCCTCTTGGCATCCACTCGCTCTGTCATGTGAGTGGACTTCTGCATCTCTCGTGGACTCAATGAGCTGCAAGGGGACAGCTTACTTAACTACAGTCTTTTACTAAAGTTTGCAGAAGAAATTTTCGGCTCCAGCGCTTGGAGCACTTCCTCTCCCTCTTTCTTTACTGACTTCAGTGCCGCCATGTAGGTTCTCCGCACGTGTCTTCACCTTCTCCTTTTCTCTGACTCAGAAGAAAAAATTGCTACTCGTAAGCACCATAGTCAACAATTTCCACCAGTTCAAAGATTTCTGTAGGAGTTTGCAGCGCTGAGAATTTGATCTCGTCTGGATACCGTGCTGGAGAATTGCTCGCCATGTTTTCTCCACCAGCCACATGGTCCCCCACCATCACCGTGTGGGCAGTGCCAGCCGCCGCAGCGCTGACATCATTCAGTACCTCTCTTTATGCAGGGCGTCGAAAAGAAGAAGCCACTGCCACTGTCTCTGCCCTTCTTCTCACAGCATGGCTGGCTAAAAGCAGCTAAGCAGGCAAAGTTCACTGTGAGCCGTGCCAAGATGGCGGCAGCCTCATGGCTGTGCTGGCTGCGTGGCCTCTTGCAGAGCCAGGATAGCCCTCGCCGCAGTGCCTCCCCACTCCTCAGAAAAACTGGGCCCGGTTTTCTTTCCTTTCTTAAAAATGTCATCACAGAGGCGTTACCAACTTTCTAATTGGGCCAGTAGCATGTCTATCTTCAGAGCTGTCAGTGATTGGCTCTGCCGGACATAGTACAAGCTTTGAGCAGCTTCTCTCAGAAGCCATCTCAGTGGCTTCCCCTGCCCTCACTAAAAGAAACCAGGTTGTTTTAAACTAACACACCCCAGCAGAATTTTTTTCCCTCCATCCCGGCTGGTGTGCGAGGCAATGTTCATAGCCAAGGTTTGCATGCAGACTGTGATGGGGCCAGGGTTTTGTCAGGCAGGAGGATTTTGAGGCTCCCGGCAACTACGTTCCCGTGGAGTGCTGTGAATGTGCGCCGGTGGCCTGTGGTGGCTGGGGAGTAACGGAGTGGTTGAGATGAGAGGGAGGGTGGGTTTGTGTGTAAGGTGAGGGAGGTGTGCATGGTGCTCCACTGCTCACCCCACCCATAACTTCACCCTAAACAGCACCCCTAACAGGGTGGAGAGCACACAGTAGAGATTAGGGGTACAGGATATGGGGTACAGGTTAGGATACAAGTTAGGGTACAGGTACACCACCCCTCACCCCACCCCTAATCTCAGCCTAAACACCACCCATAACAAAACCATTTTTCCTCCAACAGCAGCACAAGGCAGCAACCCTAACACTGGGACAACACCAGAACCCTCACATCAGCACCACACGGTAACCCTAATACCAGGACAACACCAGAACCCTTACAGGAGGACAAGACCCACTACAAAAAGGTAGGGAAGACAACTGCAGGCTAGAGAGTGACAGGTAGGGGTTAGGGCCTGAAAGGTATTGTCATTTGACACTGGCCAAACACCAGGCACCCACAAAAGTTGCTTACTCACCCTCCCCTGCCACAGCTGGGCAGAGGAGAGAAAAATGTAACGAAGGCTTATGAATTGAGATAAGGACTGGGAGAAAACTCTCCAATGGCAAAACAGGCTCGACTTAGAGGTACAAAGTGACTTTGTTACTAACAAAATCAGAGGAGGATAATGGGAAGTAAAATAAGCCCTTAAAAACACCTTTTCTTCCTGCAACCCCTCCCTCCTTCCCACCAACAGCACAGGGGACAGAGCATGGGGGTTTTGGTCAGTTCGTCACCCGAGGTTTTCTTCTGCTGCTCAGGGAGAGGAGTCCTTCCCCTGCTGCACCGTGGGGTCCCTCCCAGGGGAGACAGTTCTCTGTGAACTTCTCCAACATGGTTCCAATCTCACAAGCAGCAGTCCTGCCACACTTGCTGCAATATGAATTCCCCCCAAGGGCAAACAGTCTTCCCAAAACTGCTGNGGAGTCCTTCCCCTGCTGCACCGTGGGGTCCCTCCCAGGGGAGACAGTTCTCTGTGAACTTCTCCAACATGGTTCCAATCTCACAAGCAGCAGTCCTGCCACACTTGCTGCAATATGAATTCCCCCCAAGGGCAAACAGTCTTCCCAAAACTGCTGCGGCATGGGTCACTCTTCCACGGGGTGCAGTCCTCCAAGAACAGGCTGCTCCAGCCTGGAAGCAGGGGCCCTCTCTCTCCACCGGGTCTCCTGCTGGATCACAGCCTCCTCCAGGCATCCACCCGCTCCAGCACGGGCACCTCCCCCATAGGCTGCGGGTGGATCTCTGCATCCCCTGGACCCATGGGCTGCAGGGGCACAGCTGCTTCACCATGGTCAGCACCACGGTCTGCAGAGGAACCTCGGCTCCGGCACCTGGAGCACCTCCTCCCCCTCCTTCTCCACTGACCTTGGTGTCCCCATGTTGTTTCCCTCACATGTTCTCACCTCCTCCTCTTCTCTGGCTAGGAAAAAAACTGCACGTGCTCACTTTGTTTTGATTTTCTTCTTAAATATATTTTCCATCTCTAATTGGCCCAGCCTTGGCCAGTGGCATGTCCATCTTGAGAGCCATCAGGGATTGGCTCTGCCAGACATGGTAGAAGCTTCTAGCAGCTTCTCACAGAAGCCATGTCTGTGGCCCTCTGCTACCAAAAACCGGGCCGTCCAAAGCCAATACAGGCACAGAGCAGGAATTAGACGTTACAGGACACAGTAGAAGTTAGGGGTACAGGGTAGAGTAATTAGGGTCCAGTTTAGGGTCCAGGGTCCAGGTCCAGGGTCTGGGATCCAGACACGGACCCCATGTGTCAAGGGTCAGGGGAAAAGAGCCAAGGGTCAAAGGTCAGGGGTCAAGGGTCAAAGGTTAAACAACAAAGGTCAAGTGGTCAATGGTCAAAAGTTGAGGATCATGGGATCAGAGATTAGGAACTCAAAGGTCAAAGGTCATGGTGTCAAAGGTCAAAGCTAATGACATCAAAGGTCAAGGGCCATGGGGTCAAAAGTCAACAGTCACTGGGGCCAGAGCAGAAAGGTCAAGTGTCACAGAGTGGAAGGTCAAAGGGCAGGAGGGCCAAGCTCAAGGGTCATGGAAGGCCAAAGGTCAAAGATCATGAGGTCAAAGTTCAAAGGTCATAAGGGGCAAAGATCAAAGATCATGGGGTCAAGGTCAAGGGTCAGGGGTCAGAGGCCAAAGGCCAGGAGGTCAAAGGTCAAGTGTCATGGAATCAAAGGTCAGGAGGTCAGAGATCACAGGGAGTCAGAGGTTGGAGGTCAAAGCCTGCAGGGTTTAAGGCCAACGGTTGGCAGGTTAAAGGTCAAGATTTGAAATGTCAAGAAGCCAGAGGTCAAAAGGTCAGAGGTCAAGTTCATGTACCAGAGGTCAGGGGCTCAGGAGGTCAAAGGTCATGGGACCAAAGGTCAAAGGGTCACAGGTCAAAGATTCAAATTCTAGAGGTCAAACATTGGGATCTAGGGTCAACAGTTGGGGGTTAAGGGTCCAGGGTCAAAGGCCACAGGTCATGGGTCAAAGGTCTGGGGTCAAGGTCACATGTCAAGGGTCAAGAATCAAAGCTTAATGGTCACTGGTCAAGAGTCAAGGGCTAAGGGCACCATCGTCCTCACTCTGCCACCCCTCATCCTCAGACTGCGCCCTTCACTCACACCATGGCACAGACCCCCCCTCACACTGCCTCCATCGCCAGTCCTAACCCCACCCTCAGCACCACCCCTAATGACGCCATTTTAGGGTTACAGGGTTAGGTTTACAGAGTTAGTGTTACAGGGTTGGCGGGTCAGGGGTCAAAGCTCATGGGTCAGGGGTCAAGAGCACCAACCTCCTCATGCTGCCACCCTCCTCCTCAGACTGCCCCCTCCCCTCACACCACACTGCATGGGACCGCTGCCTTCACGTGCTGCCCTCAGTGGCACCTCTAATCACACCCTGGGCACCACCACTAATGATATCAATTTAGGGTTAGGGTTACGGTTAGGGGTTAGTGTTCTCTCTCTGGATAATTTCCTTTCATTAAAGGAAATAAAATATTGAAATAGGAGAAGGAAGTCTAACAAACACTCTGGAAAGGACGTATGATCAAATCAAATGCAATTGAAATAAGAAAGAAAATTTGGAAATGGAGTGACTACAATGAAATGTACTGAGATTAAATAAGGTGCAGTGAAAAGGACTGAAACTTGCCAAAATTTTTCCCATTGAAATCGTGAAATCAGGGAAGAAAGGTAAACAAAGAGGTAAGACAAAAAATTGAAGAAATAAAATGCTAAAAAATAAAAGAGAAAATTCTTAAACAAAGTGAAAACAATAGAAGTGAATGGGATGAGATGAAGTGCAGAGAAATGGACTGAAGCTTGCCCAATTGACCCTCATTGAAATGAAATACTGAAATCAGAGAACAAAGTGTAATAAACACTCTGGAAAGGACACATGATCAAATCAAATGCAATTGAAAAAAAAAGGAAATTTGGAAGTGGAGTGAATATAATGAAATGGATTGTGATGACATCAGGTGCAGTGACAAGGACTGAAACCTGCCAAAATTATACCCACTGAAATCTTAAAATCAGGAAATAAAGAGACTGGAGAAGAAATTGAAGAAATGAAATGCAATTTAAAAAAAATTCTGAAACGAAGTGAAAGCAATAAATTGGAGTGTGGTGACATGAAGTGCAGGAAATGGCCAGAACCTTTTTGAGTCGATACTCATTGAAATTGCAAGATTTCATTTCCTTTCTTGAAATGAATTCGGCTTCACATATTTGCAAATTAATAAATGGCCATCCTTGTGTGGCTAAGCTGCATAGCAATCCTCCACTGCTGGAGAACATTCCTGCACTGCTTTAGTTGTTATTAGTTTGCACTATATGTTAAATAGGGGAATATTTTAATTTAATAGCTGTATGCGCTAAAGTTGAGTAAATAATTCATAGTTAATTATTTATTCAATAAATTTAGCCTCTTTTCATTTTTTCAGGAACAATTTTATTATTTTCTCAAAGGAGTTGTTTTTATTCTAATCAGTTTATATGAATGTCTCTTGCTCTGCAGATCCCCTGGGTAGGCTATTTTTTACTAAATCAGTAAGCCGCAGTGGGTACGGAACACAAGGGATGCAGGAGTGATTCTTTCAGGATCCAGGACTGGTGTGAGAAAGCCACTGACAAATGAGATCTGTCTCATAAAGTGTCTGAGGACCTCAAAATACAAGTTGTTGTTATATTGTTATTGTTGTTAACGTTATTATTATTATTATTATTATTATTGTTTGGTTTGTGGTTGTTTAAATAGTTCACAGTTAAAGGAAAGCAGATGAGGAGAGCCAATACACAGAAGGGAATAATCCTCACCCTCCACATAACTGCATCAAGCTGCCCTTTGTGCACCTCTCCTGGCTCTGCACTTTTGAGTTGAGCTCTGCTTTTTACCCTCAGTTGGCTTCCCTTGAGCTGATTTGCAGCAATGCTCAGATAATTTTGTTGCAGCCATTTGTGTCTTAGATCTGCACCTCGTGCCAGGTGTCTGCCTTAGGTATTTACATGTGTACATGAGATCCAAGGAAAGCAGAGCTAATCAGTGAGTCTTGATAACTAATAAGCTTTGCAATCTCACAACATTTTGCATTGCTCCCTTGCCTTCCCCTAGGTTTCCCAAGGATTGCTCCTACTCCTCCTGCTGAGTTGTGATCCACCTCAAGGGCTCTGGCTCAGAGCAGCATCTCTGTTCCTCACAAACCTGCCAGACAGCTCTCTGCACCTCTCCTCTTTCCAATTACTGGGTGGTCATCAGCATAATGCTGTTTGCTATCATCATGGGGGGTTCTACTGTTTACTGAAGACCAAGTGGAAAAGCAAATAATTTGGGTAAGCTCTGCTGACTGTAGACTACAGCTTTATTTAGTTAAATTTGTTTCATACAAATGGTATCCCAAGGTACTTATCAAAGTTAAATAATACATAATAGCAGAGAGAGAGAAATTAAGAGGCACTGGCATGGGAGCAGAGATGTTTTCAGATGAGATTTGAACATAGATCGAGAAGTAGTGAGGCAGAAAGAAACAACAGGAAAAAAGGACTGTTCCAGATGGTGGGAGAAACAAGGGGAAAAAGCTTTTGCAACAGTTGTAGTTTGAGCATAATTAGGCACAGAAAGATGACTGGTGTCATTTGGAGAGAAAAACAGGAAGAGGAGAGAAGAGGAATTGAAGGAGATGGACTGGGAAAAGGTCACAGAAGGCAAATAAAGAAATGAGTGAGGGGCTGTGGCAGCTTCCTCTGTAAATGTTGTGATGACAATTTGAAAAGCCAATGCACCTGCAAAAAGACTGGTGTGTTCAGGATGGCTGAAGGCAAAAAGAAATTCTTTTTATCCAAGAAGTTATGAGAAGCAATCAAGGTGTTGCCACATATGTAGCAGATTATCGTAGTCAAAGGACTACCCCCTGTGACCTGAAGTTGTCTCAGTTTGCTGGGTAGAAAAAATATGAAGTCAAGGTACGCATCTCTAACACTAATATGGAAAAAGACAGGAATACTGCAGGAGGAAACTCTGGTGACCAGGATGCTTGACCAATTCCCTCTGAATGTGACCATCTAGCCAATTCCTTATTCACCCAACAGTCCATCCATCAAATCCATATCTCTCCAATTTGGACAGAAGGACCAGATTAAAGGGGAACTGTATAAAAGGCCATAGAGCAGTGCAAATGGATGACATCTGCAGCCCTTCTCTTGCCCACTGATTGAGCCACTCCATCGTTGAAGGTCATTAGGCTGGTCAGGCAAGATTTGCCCTTGGAGAAACCATGCTGACTGTCCTGAATCACCTCCCTGTTCTCCATGTGCCTTAGCAGATCTTCTGGGTGGATGTGTTCCCTGATCTTCCCACGCACAGAGATGAGGCTGACAGGTTGGTGGTTCCCAGGAAATGGAAAGGAATGTGAATGTTGGTCTGGCAGGAAATGTCACAAATCCATCAGGATAAAGCACATGCTGGGAAGAGAACTAAAACTGTGAAGCCACTTTGTGTGTAGCCCCAGCCTCTGTAGGGAATTTTGGCAGTCTGTTCACATTCCTCTTAGAGCTTTCAAAGCCCATAATAGAGAAGGAAGTCACAGCCCTGGCAGTGAGGGCATTGATCCAGTAGCCCCTCCAGGAGCCAGTAGAGAGAGGACTTACAGAGTAGCTGCAGGCTGTGGCCCTGAATGCAGGGCATAGCAGTGTCTTTCTGAAATTTGTTTCAACCTTTTGCTATTTGTAGCCTTTGTGCCTGAAAATCAGAGGTCAACCAAAAGGCCACAGAAACGAAAGCGTGAAGGAAGGAGAGATATCAGTTTTGCCAGTACAGAAATGAGATGGCTCTCCCCTTTAGGAAATGTCTGATATCAAAGTACAAAGAGAAGGTTGTAGACCTATGTAGACCTCCAAATTTATTTATTTTTCAGTGCAGTAAGAAACAACCTTGTATTAAAAGATTATCAGAAGGACTTTCACTTTTTTTTTTTTTTCACAAAGAGAGGGACTTCTAGCAATATTAGGATTTAGAACAAATTTTCATAACAGTTTAGGTACCCCAAATCTGCCTCACTATTTCTTACAATAATAAACTAGTCTGCAGCATTGTCAAGTAATATGCAAGAATTTTCAAGAACAATTATTTTTTCTACTGTTTTCCTGTTTTGGAATGGCTGTGTTTCTTGGATTTGAAAGAATAAATGGCATCTGTTGGTGCAAAGAGTTTATGTGCTGATAGGCCATTTTCTGTGATTATCAGGACAGCCCTGATAACCTACCTAGTTTGCTAGAAAGTATTAATATTTTATTTAAAACCAATTACTAAAGAGTTTGCAATGTGTTAACTTAATATATCACTTCAATGAAAAATCTGATTGCTCATTCCACAATGCCGATAAATAAGAGAAGAAAAGTTTGTGCAGTTTAACTTTTATACCACTAGACATTAAATGATTACTGGTTTACTTTTTTGCTAAGCCATAGCAGACATAATTTCCCTATACATTCTCTTAAATGAAGAGTGTTTCACCTGCTCAGGATACTCCTGGTTTAAGGTCAGTGTTATAAAATCTTTAGCCGTGGCCTCAGGGTTGCATTTCCCTGTTTGTGTTAGTGAAGAATTGAAGAGAGCAGGAAGGGGTAGAGTCCATCCTGAGTGGGAGGCAGATGAACTGGGAATGACAAATGAGCCACAGAGTGAAGAAAACGTTGGATAAGGCACAGATATCCCATTCCCAGAGTGCTTTGAAGCCTCTTTAGCATGGACACACAGCACAAGGTGACACAGCAGAGAAATTCAATAAGATTACAAAATATTAGTATTTTTATATGCACATTTTGTAAGAGTAGCTTAAACAGAGCATTACTGAGCTGTGTGGCACTTTTAGGGATGGGTACTTGTTCATGGTGACTGCTAACCTGGTCAGTAAGGACAAGCATGGTATCCTGATGGCACTACTTGGCCAAACCTCAGAGCAAAAGAAAGGGACACGCAGTCCCTGTGGATGGCTGAAACTGAGACAAAATGGGACATGGATCCTTCCCTTCCCCAACAGGTAATTAGTGCCTGATCTTCTTAAGTTAAATTTTTTTACCCTTCCTGTCTCCAGCTAATCTCAATTTCTCTTGCCTTAGTAAGTCTTTTCAAATCAAGATTGAACTGCAGCTGTCTGGCTGACTCTCAGCTTTTCCTTGTCCTTCTAACGTGAAGAAGAGAATCAAGAGCCTTCTCATTTAACTCTATTCGTACGTTTTGCAACTGCTCTATTTCACTTCAGTCAAAATCCTCCTTAAAAACACAAGAACTGCTTCTTTTCCATTTAGCGGCAGGAGGCAGCAGCTGCCTAGCGCTGGGCACAATTACACTCCATAGCTGAGGATGGGAGTCAGTGGCAGCCTCATTCCCCCCAACTTTCATGAGGAAAAATTCATTTAGCAGCTCAGCATGGAGGATTCTGCACAGCCTCCTCCTTCCCTGAGAAGAAAGAAGCATTTGAAATGGCACCAAGAAGAATATGCACATGCATTTGGCTGTTCCCTCTTTCAGTTGCTGCTGAGTTTCCCTATGCCCTCTTCAAACACATTTTCTCCCATCTGTGTGTACTCCCACTGCACTCAGGTGGAGCACAAAATACAAACCCATTTTGTTCTGGCTGTTTGAGCTAATCATAGTGTCATAGAATGGTTGAGATTGAAAGGGACCTTAAAGCTCATCTAGATACAACCCCCCTCACAACCAGTCAGGAAAAATGTTTCTCTTAGTGGATAAGCACAATATTTTAAAGAAATATTTGTGTCAAGACTCCCTTATTATGTTAAGCTTCTTGTCCTATTTAACCTATCTCTCATTAAAAGTATCTGCAGGACCTAAAGACTCTGAACTCTGATATGTTTGCTAGATGTCTCAAAATTGTAATGCCTAGATTTTAGGAAACCAGATACTAGCACATGATAACCCAGAGTACAAAGTGCACTTTGGTCATCTGAAATTTAAATGCATATTAACTGGTTTTCAGCCTTTTCAACAGGCTACTATTTTGACATATTTTTCCACCACCATGCCATAGAAAAACAAAAACAGGAGTTACAGTAACATGAAAAGACTGTGTTTCAGTGCAAACTATTTAAACGCATGTTGCTGAACGGTGGTTCACTATTAAATTGCTGGAGCAGATATATCATGTCAGGTAAAGTAACTCAGGCTCCTCTTCTGTCTCTTGCAGATCAAAGAGATGGCTCAAACTATGCTGTATGCAGTGTACCCAGAATATGGTGGTTGCTATCTCTAGGACGCACTACAAGCCACCCTTCCAGCCTGAACTGATGCAGGATGACTGCCTCAAATGAGAAGGTGCACTTGTTTCTACAAAGGTGAAGAACTTTAGCTGGAAAGTTTTGAGCAGCACTCTCTGGAAAGAGAAAACAATGAGAGATGGGAAAAGAAACTGGGCTTTGCTTACCATACCTTGGGACTACACTAAAGATATCTGGCACTGGGAGCATTGTCTTCTGGGCTTAAGCCTGTCGCTGTTGTACCCGGGACGGTGAGAAACAACACAACCAAGATCCAGAGAAAATGGCTTATTTAATTAATTATAAATCGGTTTATGTAACTTGATCGCAAAAGTAGCATAGTACTATTGGTCCCTTGGTTAACCACCTCCTAGAATGATTGGTGGAGGCTATACAACACCCATCTCAAAATATTTTCCTCAGTGTACCATAACAATACTAACTGAACAACAGCAGGTGCAAAGATAAAGAATTAGTTTACAAAAACCCGTAGCAGTGTTTTGCATAGTTTTCGTGAGAGACACAGAGTTCTTAAAGAATGCTGCAGAAAGCCGAAAAATCCCTCTACTAAAGCTTTTCAGTGTCCACATAAGCCTGCTGTAGGGAACTGGAGATTTGCATGTTCAGAGTAAGTGAGCTGCCAGTACAGTTTTATCTAGGCCTTGGAAGTCACAAGATCATCAGTAAAAATTAAAACTCTAGCTGGACCAGCAGCCATGCACCAGAGACAGTCTCCAGGAGACTGGTGAAATTACACAGGTGAGGTTTCTGTTGACAGGATCATGGTGATGATGAGTCTTACCATGTGCTAGTATACTAATGCTGGCTAGGACTTCTAGGACTGCTGGTAACCAGGATGACAAGCTCTTTCCATATTTACCCACACTGCACATTTGTCTATAATTTGTTCTGTAAAGAAAGCCTTATGGTTCTCTGCCAGCAAGGAGGAGACTAAACAACAGCCTGGGTCCCTTTTTTGGGGGGTGGTTTTTTTGTTTGTTTTTTTGTTTAGTGCAACTTAGCTAGATGGTTATGCTAGAAACTCATCTGGGGGGAAGAGGAGAGAACAGGACATATCCTATTTTCTGACTGAAATTTTTAATCTGATGGAAACTTCTGGAAGATGATGTAATGGACAAAACAAATGTACTGAATCCTTGTAGGCCATGAACATCAATCATGTGGGCTCTCTAAGCATTTGTACTGACAAGTAAGATATCCACCATCAGTCTTGAGGGGCTGTGCAAGGGAACACCATTGTAATGGACTAACCCTTGGTCCACGCTCAGATTTGTGCTGAGGGATGGGAATCAAGTGGGCCAGTAATGCTGTTGTCAAGTTTTTATAATGAACTCCCCTCTGTCTCTGGAGGCTGCTATGAAATGGTTTTGCCTCCTGCTCTCAGGGAACAAATTGTACACAAAGTGCTGCAGTGTTTATCTTTGTTATCTAAGGAAATATATAAGTACTTAAAGTACTTTAATGGCACTCTATTCAATGCACGGTGACAGCAACAGAGACTGGGGAATGCTGTTCAGTGGACTAGAACACAGTGGGTGCAAGTACAGTCTTTGTGGACAGACTACTCACACTTGCATAATAGACTATGAAGCCATAAGCACTTCCCAGCTCTACGGAGCACCAGGTAACATGGGAAGCTGCACAAGCAATGGTTCAGGGCAGTCTCTCTTGCAGGCTTCCATATTTAGGCAGTTTGGAGCCTCTCTGGAGCAGACACAAGAAATCAATCAGTGATCTGCATGACGTAGTTTTAAATGGCCAGTCTTACATTGACCGGGCCAAAGGAGAGGAATTCCTCTCATAGGTGATGATCTGAGGTACCAAGGGAAGGCTGTGAAGGAACACGGATGAACATGGTCCTGCTCACTACCCTTCCCAGCAATTCTATTCCCTGTCCATCTCACTGTTTCCTACAAGGTCTGTCTAGACTAGTCATGGTCCTGGACTGCCTAGCAGGGCATATATAGACAGGAAAACCACAGTGTAAGATGTCTAGCTGTTGCACATGCTCTGTCCACATGAATAAAGAAAGCAGAATGCAAATGCTTTTGTAAGTACAGATGTTTGCATGGACCACCTTATGTAAAAGAAACCTACATATATTCCCATGTTGTGAGGATGTAGATAGCTGGATAGAGAACAATCTGATTTAAAAAAAAGAAAATTTTTCGTGCCATAGAATGGCTAAAACAGTATTAAATGTCTACATTTAAGGGACAAATCACCTTATAATAGTTTACAGTAATACTCACTGGGATCTTTGTAGTCTCCACCAAGTATACTACAAAAGTTGTACACATACAGCAAAGAATGTATAGAAGGAAGATAACTAAGGGAGCCAAATTTTATGGTGAAATTTCTAGTTCTTTCATGGCTGAATTTAACATACTAAAGCTGAGCTCTCTGAGTATGAACATCCTCGTGTAGGATCACTATGCTACCTAGAATAGGGAAGACTGGATCTCATGTATCAAATGCTTGCAAAACAGCTATGATACATTTAACTTCATTTTTCTCAAAGAAATTCTAAAACCTGTTATGGCTGACATAGTTTTAGCATGAGCTCATGCAAATCTAGAAAATTAATTTTATCCTTTTGAAATGAGCAGAATAGCTGTATCAGCAGGGCTGGACATGAAGTCTTCTGTTAATGGACAAATCTATTTGAGCCTTTCATCAATGTGGGCTATTTGTATTAGTATAGAAGTACCTTCTGAGATAAAATACCTGTCTTTCAGTCTTTTAGGATAAATATTCGTACATGTGTTCTAACCATATGCACAGGCAGTCCAGTTCTCCACTTCCCATACATGTTGAGTCTATGTTTAATAACTATGGAAGTTCTCCCTGGATACACTCTTCAAACAATCTCTTATTTCTGTTCACCTCAGAGTTGTTGGGGTTTTGTTTTTGGCAAATATCCATTACCAGCATGACCATCTGCCTTTAGCCATTTGTTGCCTGCCACTCTATCTAGGCAGAGGAATGGATTCCTTGAGCAAGCCCTTTTCCCCCTTCTCTTCTCGAGAACTCAGAAAAGTTCTTATCCAAAAGCCCCTTTGAGTTGTGCAGATAGGCAGTTCAGGTTCTGTATTCCAGTCTTTCATGAACACAGACTGATGCTAAAGCAAATGACTTCTCCTATGCCTCTTAAAAGGAAAGAGGCAATCTTCCCTATCCAACCTTAAGTCTAGGCATGTTTGATTCGCTTTCTGACTGCACTAAAACCATCTTTAAACAGAGTATAATGAGCACAGTGTGGCTCTGCTCTCTTGTAATGCACAATTAGTTTGCTAACAACTTGTTTGAGTAGGCATGTGTGTTGCTTCATGTCTTTAAGATTATGCCTGAGCAGGAATGAAAAAAAAATCACAAATCACAATTCTCCTCCTGTTACTCCTACTCTAGCCTTTCTCTGGAGCATTCTCTCTCTCTTATGTCTGTCTTAATTAAATCATGCCAGTCCTAATTTGAGAATGCAGATTTTAAGCAGGGAGAGAGGAAGGAATCACACAGACAATATCTTAATTTTAGACAGAGACAAATTTGTCTTTTTCCATTGGGGAGCAGAAAGGAAGGAAAGCAAAAAAAAAAAAGAAAAAAAAAGAACAGTGTAAGAAAATCTCTAGATGAAAATTGTACGTTGTATCTGAAGTGGTGATTCTATTAAAGAGTACTGGGAAATTCAGCTGGAGAAAATTCTACAGCTAAGACAGAACCCTGTTACCATCTCTAATGGCCCTCTAGCTCTTCTAGCTCAAAGTATACCACAGAACAGCATTGCACATTTCCGTTCAAGTATACACCAAATATTTTTACAGCACTCAGAAACTACAAGAGAAAACAGCATGCATTTAAACTCTATAGCTTCTCCCTTGCCCATCCATTCTAAAGCTCAACATCACCTGTGGCTATTGTCTTCCAAAAGATTTCTCCATGTAAATAGTTGAATGTGTGTGTTTAGGATAAACACAGAGTTCAGGGTTTCAGACTGTGGAGATTCTTTTGTGTAAGCATGGATTTAAAGGATGATGCCTAGCACAGATTGGATGTAAACAGCAGTTCCCCACCAAGCAGACTTTTGTTCCAGCCTGGGAGAGGGGGGAAAGCAGGGAAAGCCCTCAGAGTGATAAATAAGAATTTGTCCTAGGCCTTGAATTGGTTTTGAATAAATTCACTCTGTGATTGTGTGCATAAGGAAGTATATTTAATATGGGCAGTGATTGCTGTTTATTATTGTAAATTATTTATTTCTTCCTTTCTCTGGCTGCTTCCTTCTCTTGATGCAAATTATGCACATGTGGAATTTGGATCTGAGAGATACAGATAGGGGATTATAGTTTGGTTCTCCAGAATTATTCCTCCTTCAGATTCACTCTGCATTTTTTCACCTCATCTCTCATCACAGAATTGTCTGCTCTGAGCCAGGATATTCCATGCTGACAAGCCTGGGTGAATGTCCTGGAGCTGGAGTCGCAGAGTCCAGCTTATTAAAAAGTGAGATGAACACTTGTAAAAGTGTTCATCAGGAACAATTCAGGAACAATTGTAAAAATCTATTTTCTTGCAGGTTACCTGTTCAGAATAAACTGGACTGGTGGAGGTGGGAAATGAGGCTGTGTGTCATCTAATTTCAGTGATCTGGTGGCCCATTTCTGACAGCAGTCTCGTTCTGGTCTGCAGACAAATTATTCAGATACCCACTATGATGTACTGGGCAGGTGATGTCTGCTTTTCCCCACGTCAAAGAAGAAGAAACACAGGAAAGCCTACCTGGTCCAAAAAGCAAACAGAACATTGTCAAAACGACCAAAAGTAGGTTCAGTAGGAACCTACTGAATGCCTTGTCACAGGGGTGACAAAGTGTGCAATGTGAGTCTTCTCTGAAATGCTGTGGTGCAGTCATGTGCCAGCACAGGCAGAAGGGCTCTGTGCAGGTGCTCTGCAGTGTGGCTGCGGCCAGCCCACGGCAGCTGGAGCCAGCCCTCAGTGGCATCAAACCTAGCACTGCCTGGCTTTACTCCAGGAATACTTCTTTGCAGTGAATGGAGAGACTGGAGACTGGATGTCTTTTAAGAAATGGGACAGGTGAGGTAGAAATAGTACCTTCTGTAGAACAACAGACCCTGGATTTCTCTGTTTAGATTTCTTCTATTTAAGAGGCTGGTTTTCCTGTTCGCCTCAAACTGAGCTCACACCGTGAAGAGGCAATGGAATAAAAGTGAATTTCAGCAACGTACATGCTAATTCACATAAGCCCAGCCTATGATTAAAGCACATGGCCAAGGATTCACTGGTAGATCCTCTGGACGCCATTGCATAGCCAGGAGTAGCTGGGTCACAGCAGACCCTCCAGCGCTGGCAAATCTCTTCTTCTTTAGGGATGTGGTTCAATTAAGCTTCTTTTTAGCTGCTGGGGGTTTGTGAAAGGGCTATGATGAAAACTGCTCCAGGGTGTTAAGCTGGCTTTTTTTATACTTCGATTTGCAGTTTAGCAGACTCATCAGATTCCCAGGTAGCAGCAGTTTCTTATGCTGTTGGTAAGGAAAAAGTGACCTTTCCTCTCCACTGCAGATCTTGCTGCAGTTTCTGCTACCCTTATCACATGCAGATAACAGACCAGCATAACACCCTCTGCATGGGACTTCACCTCTCAGGTCACTTTCAAACGCGAATTGTCTGCTAATTAAATAAAGGTACTCAGAAGTGACATGTTACAACAACGGAGGTCAGGACTCCAAATGTAAAGGTAAGCCCAAATACCCCTACAGTTTCCTGTGAGTTTTGCAGTCTTTCCTATTGGAAGGTTGCTATGTGTCAAGCAAGGTACAAGAATAATATTAATATTCTCAGCAAAGTTCATAAGAAAAGCTGTTTATACACCAAATAATCCAAAAGGGAAAAAGGGAGAAGAGGAGGAAGGAGAGAAAGGGAAGGAAGGCATGAATTGAAAGACAGTATCTGTTTTCCTCCTCCTTTCTCCTCTTTGTAAATTTTCAGCAGTTCATTTGCAAACTCCTGCGATTTTTTCTATACCAAGGCAACAGTTTTCTTCATACTCAAATGGTGATGTATTTGAAACAGAAGGCTTTCCCTCCCTCTGACAGAACAGTTGTCAGGAACTGCCTTCTTAAAATACCATAAAGGACTTGAATTAAGCAAATTAGTTTGTGTAAAGTCTCTCAAGTGTACAGGGTCAGAAGAAGAGAACTTGAAACTGAAATGGTAGAAGACATTAGAGAACAGTAGATCAGAAAGGGGTACAGGATGTGGTGCTATAGAGTATGACAAAGAACATTACAGATGTGGTCTGTGTGGATCTGGTGTCCCAAACTGTATCTTCTGTCCAGGACCGGCTGGAAGTCACTGTTTCACTGTGTGGACTGTACTGTACCAGTTCCTGACTATACCCATAGTAACGATTCTAAGCTGGCTTTTAAAAACAAATCTAAATGAGCTGCCATGGGTTTCCAACAGCTACCCTTAAGTTCCCATCCTCTAAGCACTGAAGCCCTTGACCAGTTATTCTGACCTCTGAACTACTCAGAAATGCATTTTCTCCCTTCAAAGTCAGTTAGAAAAAAATAACCCCAAACAAATAGAACATCTTTCTGAAATGTATCAAATCTGACTTGAAAGAGCTCAAGCAAAGACAATCCAACTTCTTTGCCCAATAAACTACTTTAATGTTTAGCTGACCTCATTGCTAGAAAATGGCAAGGTTACTTTCAACCTCCAAAGCTAATCTGTTTCAGAGGGTACTTTCTATTTAGCTCCATCATGAGAACTTCTTTACATGCATGAATGCCCTTACGGAATGATCTTAGGAACATGTCATTGACTAACCCACTCACTGTCATCCTGTGGCACGTGAAGGAAAGAGCGGAGTAACTGGGTAAACTATTATCCTTCCTCTGGTAGGATATTGCTTCAGTTTTGTGCAACAAGATATGCAGGGATTTCCCAAGTGGAAAGCTACTTCTAGATCTTCTAGATCTTTGCCTTCTCTGGTAAAACAATTGCTCGCCTCCTTAAGATTCCTACTAAGTTTGTTTTCTCCTGACACTGGATCATTTATGTGCCTTTTGATATTTGCAGCACACTTTCAGAAGAAGTGTGAGCAAATGCAATGCTATTCTATTGTGAAATAACCTTGGAAATAGTGGAAGGATGGTCTATGACACTAAAATACTGTCCCTCTACTCCTGCAGCTAAAGCTACATCAGTAATGAGGCCCTGGGACTCAGATCCTCTTGAGAGCAAAGCTCTCAGCCTGGGGTTTCTCTCAAAAGGAGTGTGAAATACGTTAACTTTCCGGGCCTGTCAGCTCCTCTGCTTGAAGCATGCAAGCGCTATGAAAGACCTGGCCATTTCTGCCAGTTTAATTTCTGACAGGTACCTTCTGTAAGAGAATTGGACTCACAGTGTGTTTTCTGACTTCTGTTTTGGGTGCTATTACCTGTTCTGTGTTTCACCATGACCTGCCTGAGTCGACATTTTGCAGCTTTTAAAGTTCATCATCCTGCTCATGCTTTTAATTTTGCCATGTACTTTTGGCTTAAAGCACACTATGCGAAATCAAAAGAAACAAAGTGTACCTAGCAAGACTGCCCTATTGCTTTTGCTTCCTTTCCAAAGCTGGAAAGTATCTTTGCATTGTACGTATTTTGCTGTCCTTTATCCTCTTCATAAGGAATAAGCTGTAGATAAACTTCAGACTCTTCTTCTCTGAGGTGTGCTGAAATCTGCCTTTCTTCTGAACAGCCTTTTGAGTCTTCTAAACACAGCACAGCTTGGCCCCTGTTCTTCTTGCCACTTTGCCAAGCTCATGTCTGAGCAACCAGGGAAATAGAAGAATTATGATTTCCATTTGGCTTAGTCTAATTTTCCCTGGCTTTGAAATACTGCAATTGTTCTATTTTTCTTGTAATTTTGCTGTTTTCTTTTTCTTTTTCTCTCAGAAAAACTGCTATTTTATAAAATAATGACTTATTTGTTCCAGAACAAGATTTCATTGTCTGAAGAGAATTTTATTTTGCAGGAGGAAATGTGCTAATGAGGTCATATGTAATCAGAACATCTGGAATTGTCTTACCATTATCTCCATTTCAACTCTTTTGGAAGGAGAGTGACAGTGGAGTATGTGCGTTTGTGAAGGCAGTAGCCATGGCTAGTAGAGCATTCCATGTACCTCTGAAGCAAAAGTATTTGTTTTTCAGAAGGCGCTATGCAGAGTGAAGGAATGAGCCAATGGGGACCATTGCAAAGCCCTGCATCCAGCAAGGAAAAACCTCTTGGAACAATGCAAGCAGGAGCTAACTAACTGGGCTGCAACTCAGCATATGCTTGAAGGGGAACATTGCTGGACACAAACAATCCAGAAATTTCCAGAATTGGTAAGGATAATTTATTCACGGATGTGTTGGACAAGCCAACCGAAAAGATAGGTAGAGCAGAAATGATCAGGAAAACAAAAGCAGTGTTATGATGAAAGCTGCTGTGGTTATAAGGTGGTAGAATGCAAGTTCCCAAGAGATGAGGGCAAGCAGCAACATCACCAACCTGCTCTGTGTAAAAGCAAAGTTCAGCTTGTTCAGGGAAGTAACACAAGGATTCCCTGGGAAGCAGCATTCCAAGGCAAAGGGCCCTGGCACAGCTGGCTGGTCTTCCAAGACAGCTTCTTGAAGCCCAAGACTGGTCCATTTCAATTCACAAGAAAACAAGCAAGTGTGTCAGGAGGGTGGCCTGGCTGCAGTGGGAATTTCTGACTGAGCCCAAACAAGAAAAGGAAGCATTCAGAAGGTGAAAATAGGGTCAAACAATCCAGGAAGAATACAGAAGAGCAGCATGTATGGAGGATGGGGAAGGCCAAAATTTGCCTGAAATTGAAACTGTCATTGTATCTGGAAAGCCCCATTTTAATGACAGATTTTTCCCTGAGACTTCCCAGACAACTGTGCCCAGGCCAGAGACTGGGGAGGAAGGAGGGGGAATAACATTATCCACAGCAGAGGAACACTGAGATAAGGGCCACTTAAGCAAAGTAAACATACACAGCCTGTGGATCCTGATGGGGTACTTCCAAGATTGCTGAGCAGGCTACTCTCTATCTCTTTGAGAGATCAGAGTGATCAAAGAAGTTCCTTAAGATTGCAGAAAGGAAAGAAGAAATTTTTTTTTTTTTTAAGCAAAGGGTGCAAAAAGATACCTGGGCAGGTCTGTCCTCAGTCTCTAGAAAGATTATGGAGTAAACCATTCTGGAAGCTATGCCTAGACATAGGAACAACAAGGTCCCTGGGAACAGCCAGCACAGATTTACCAAGGACAAGTTGTCCCAACAAAACTGGTTGCTTTCTTTGAATATGGATGACGGGAGAGAACTACAGGTTGCTCACCTTGACTTTAGTGAGATATATGACAGTTTGAAATAACATCTTTAGAAAGAAATATGGTTTGAATGAATAACTTAAAAAATGTATGAGAAACTACCCAGACTGCTGAGTTCAGCTTAGGTGTCAGCTGTTCAAAACTAGTTGACAGTCAGTTACCAGCTATGAGGGTCAATAGTGGGGTAGATACTTTGTAGTATTTTCATTAATGACCTCAGCAAATAATAATTTTTTGCCAAGAATAAATTTTTGCCAAGTTTGCAGATGATGGTGATTTGTGTAGAGCACTTGAAACACTGGACTACAGAGTTGTCATTCTTGATAAACTGGAGGAAGGGTCAGACAGAAATTTCCTGAAGTTTAGTATGGGAAAATGCTTCATTCTGCATTTGGAACATGACAGTCCCATGGAACAGCACAGGCTGGGAACTGATGGCTCAGATTTGTTACGGGGTTGTCCTATTATAGGCACAGATACTGCTTTCATAGTGACCATAATCGCTCTGAGGAAGATGTAAATACAGCTTCAGAGGAAACAAGTCACGAAAGAAAAAAAGAGAAGGATAAATAAAGGTTCTGGTCATGAGGCCATGCCATCAAGAGAAGCATAGCAGATGCCAGGCGTGCAGCCTAATCTCACGCTTAGGCTCAGGAGGGAAGTGTGTGTTTGGGAAGGGGGTGGTACTGCTGCTCTACTGTTACTGAGCAGAAGCCATGCAAGGTCACTGGTGAAGGATCAGTGGCTAGGAAATTATTTGACCCCCACTGGAGAACTGCAGATGGACTGTGACCGTTCTGACTTCAGGTCATTGTCAGACAGCCAAATGTACTAGTCCTCTAGAAGGAGACAAAGGATTTAAGTATCTCCTGATGGCTAGTGACATTGCTTATAATTTTATCAAATGTGCAAATACTCCGCAGTGATCAGGAAGGTAACCAGAGGCAGGCATGGACCGACCTCATGGCCTGATGTCTATGTGAGACACTCACCCACCCTTGTCACAGACAAACTGCCCTTGGTATTTCCAACTGATGTTAATCAAGATTCAAAACACATTCTGAGATGATTGCTGGAGTGCCAGGATGGTGCTACTGTGCACCCTTAAGGAGGGAATATCAGTGTTACGTCCACAATAACATTCCATACTGAAATGAAAAGGATTAAAAATGTTATTGACATGGCATGATAAAGAATTAGACAGCAACAAAATACAACCAGAGAGGCTACCTCTACTACAAAATAAACCGGGCCATCTAGGAGCCTCACTCCTGGTTTATGAGAATTATATTTATGTGGAGTTTGTGGCTGTTTTGTGTGTGAAAGGCTTGCTGTGCAACAGCAACAACTTGCCACAAATTAAAATTCACCAAACTTACATGAAAAGAATAGGGAAAAAGCAACTGGTTCTCAGGATGAATTTTTTTTCAACTGACTTCATCCTAGGCAATTAACTTCTTGTACAAAGAGAACTATTTTGTGCCACGGGAAACGGAAAAATATCCATGTCATAAAACATAATTATGGCTGAAGTAAATTCAGCTGAATTCACAAAGTACTCAAGCAAAGAGGTCAAGTGAAATTGCTCCATAAAGTGGTGTTCATTTCTAGTCTTTCTTCAGAGCTTCAACCAGCACAGCAAAAACTCTGATGCCCCATTACCCTGATTTCAAATACTTGCTCCTCAGCAGCTCAGTTCCCTCTATGGTGACAGAGCACATTTCTCAACAAAAAGAAAAGAAACTCAACAAACAGACCAAATCCCAAAACTTGTCAACTTTTCCAGTTCAATACAGCTTATTGAAAGGCAAACAAAACCAACTTTTTTTTTGTTTCTGCCTTGCAGGGATCACCATTTCAGGACTAAAGATTTTCTCCTGAAAGAAAACAAAATAAAACCAAGGATATATTTGATGGTCCATTGTCTATCTTTTTCTCCACCCTGTTAAAAAGCAAAAACAGATCAACACACTTTCTTTCATGGATATCACAGATATACTCTGTCAAGATAAGCAGCCCTTCACACGTCTGAGCAAATGTCATTTAACTCTGTACAATCCAAACAGCAGAATTAAGGTTGGAGCTGCAAATAAGGACTTGAAATCCTTTCTTTCCTCTAAGATGAGTCACTTCTTAACTGCAAGAGTGAAGTTCCTGTGCCCAGTGCTTACAGCCATCGAGAGTAGAAGATATCAACCTGAAGTGTCTTCAATACCTTTCTACACAGCAAGCTGGACGCTTACTACTGTGATTTGTTCCAACAGTGATCTAGCTGCAGGTACTGACAGTCATCTGGTAGCTGATTATTCAGAGAAGGTTTCCAATAGCCTTATCCATTTGGATTAAAGCCAAGAAAACACTATAGTTCATGTCTGTGTCTATGGATGTTCTCTTTTCTCACAATGCCCCCTTTGCAACATAGAACAAATTTATCAGCAAGCACAAATGAGCTATTCATGCAGACAATGTTGGGGACAACAGGTCTAGGAAAGCTATCTTGTCAAGATTAGTAATTCAGGAAAAAACTGTGAGGCAGGGTTGAGCTGCCTGCAACAGGAGAGATTAGAGCTGGCTGGAGTAACATATTTTAGACCTCTGAGGGTAAAAACCTTGGCTGAAAGAAGTTTTTAGACACAGCATTATATTTTAACTGCAGCAGATTTGTTTCTTTGTTTGGATACGACCAGAGGGCCCTGTAGAATGTTTATTTCTATTTATTGCAAGTTGTGTGCTCTATTATTTAATTGTGTTAGGGCACAAATGCAAATGCTTGCACACTATTACCAGTGCTTTAATTCAGAATACATGTTGACATGGTTTTGACCTGTGCCAGCCAGCACTGTAACATAAAACCAGGTCACACTTCAGGGGATGGCACCAGCTGCAGGCTTTTCCAGGTAGGCTGTTCAAAGCAATGCTACTTCAGTTTGTTTCCTCTGGAAAGGACCATTTCAGTGACCGCCTCTCTTGCTGTAAGGCACTGTGCACCATGTGTCACAGTCTACATGGCTTCAGAGAAGATTTCTCCATTGTTTAACCTGAGTATTCTGTGTTCCCTTTGTCTGGTCTAATGAGTATCAGTTACCAGAGAAAAATTCTCAGACCTGATTTGTGGATCAGTTAATGAACAGCTTTTTTTTTCTTCCAGGCAGACCTACATGGTGCCACCATCTCTGAAGGCTTCTTGCACTCTTCACATTTTCTTATAGATCCTGATATGCACAGAACAGCTATCTGAGTCCCAGCCACAGCTGGAAGGCCTTTAGGTAACAGCAGGAAGAAAAACGGAGTGTGGCTAAGGAGAAGAGAAAATAAGGTGTGAAGCAGAGCACAGAGTTAAAACTGTGTTCTTCTTCCAAAGTATGAGGAAACACAGTGGTTTGCCAGCATGCTGCTCCTTTTCATGGCACATGGGAAAGATGCAGGAGGCCCAGCAATGATTTCTGTCCATGGAGTGGAAGTCAATACCCATGCTTCCATATCAGACTTATCTTTCTTATGAGCAGCCTGTGGCTTACTAGTGTAAGCAAGTCTGGATCCCATTGCCAACAGCCCACTCTGATTTCTCATGCAGGCTTGAAATCTATACATTGGATTGCCTGGTTCCAGAGCTGTTAGGAGGAGTAGAGCCAGAACAAGCATCTCACATTCTAAAGCAACACCTTTCTGGTGTGGGTCTTTTTACAAGTAGGTTCAAAAAGTGTAGACATTTTCCACAAGTTTCCTGTCTTCTTTCTAAGTACAGAAGTGTGTTTGACAATGCCCAATTATGAAGAGAACATGAAGAAAGTGGGTGTGGAGATACTCTTCCTGAATTGGTACCAGTTCCAGTGAGGACAGGTGTTTGAGAGCTAGGTTTTATTTGTGGATTCACAGAGATAGTCCAAGAGATTATTTTGCAAAAGGTACAAGTTTTACATGTAAGGTCCTGGAAGGTGGAAGCTGGGCTGTGTCATGGAGACCTGAGGTCAGAGTTTTCCTGCAATGCTCACAGGTGACTATTAATTAAACTACTCTAAATGCCAAACCCCAGTCTAATAAATAATGTTAATGGAATCAGGGAATAACTTACATTTAAGAGACTTCCAGAGGTCATCTCGTTCCAGTCTGCACTTAAAGCAGGGCCATCTTTGATCATGTTGCTCAAGGTCCTGCCCAGACTAGTTCAAAGTACCTCCAGGCAGTGTAAGAAAGGAAAGATAAACTCGTGCTGGGGAATATGAGTTAGCATTTCAGAAGCTGTGTTTGGGAGAGCCAGGGAAAGAATAGAGGGTATGAACAAGAGAAAAAAAAGAACATGCTTTTGCTAACATAAATTGTTCGTAGAAGCAAATGATGGAGTCAATTCTGTTTTTTTCAGTGGGGATGTAGCTTTTTGAAATTTGGGGCACCATTTCTGTGGCAAATAGCACATCAATAAGCATAAATAAAGCCTTAGGTTAGCGTATAGCCTTACCTTTCTGCCATCTCTTTCTAACTCCATTGTCTGAGAAAAACGGGAAAAAAGATACTTTGATAAAATAATAGATTTTTAGTTCTTCCTATTTGTTGCATGTTTGAATGATTTATTCTCTTGGGGCTATGGGAGGTTGGTGGAAGGTAGTGTTTTCAAATATCTTCTTCCAGAAAAATCTAAACTTAAATAGAAGAGAATGTTACACCACAAGTTATTTCACTATGGTCCTGTAATGTTTTTTTTTCGAGATATCAATGCTCATCTATAAGACTGGAGTTGGAAACATTCAAGTTCTTTAGTGCTGACCCTTGGAAGAAGCATTAAATATCATGCTAAATATATTAACATAAAACCTCAAACAACATATGGTATTGGAGGCACAGTTCAGAATCTATCCAGGAGTGTGCCAAAGCAGTCATTTAAGTTGTTTCATCCAGCAGGCAACAACTTTTTATACAGGCATCATTTTAAATTAGACTGACCTACATTTTACCTCATTTATAGTTCAGTAGGGGGTGCAAGAAACCTCCCAAAATTTCCAGAGTCGGACTGTAGAGTTCAGCATGGCAACTATAGCTACAGAACAAAGAGTATTCAAAAGAGGGTTAAATTCAGAGGAGGTTGTTAAATGGAGAGGGGGCTTTGCTTTATAAGTGCTCTTACTCATTATCAATGGAAACATCAGTTCTAACTGTTCAGCTTTCAATAGAGGACCAGGCTTAAATCTTCACCACAATTTCTCTCACAGTATGCTGGCCTCTCCCTGCTCCTTCTGTAACTGATCACAAATTGAAAGAATAACTTTAAAACACTGACCTTTTTTCCTTATAAGCTGTAGAAGTTGTTGAAAGGATTGTAAGTTTATACTCAGCAGTAGGTTTTCCAACCTCCTGTTAAGTCATTCGTCTCCAGTCTATTCCTCCAGCAAGTGTTAACTACACAGATGATCCATGTATGCTACAGTGCTCATTTGCTGTGGTCCTTGTAGGACATTTGTCTCTGCCTGCTAACAACAGGTCTTCTAGCATTTCAAGGAATAGGCACCTGGAAAACTGAGGGCAGAGGCTAGGACTGTGACCATTCAATTCATCACTTGGTAGCTTAAAAGTAAAAATATAGCCCACACATCACAAAAGTGATCCTTGGCAAAAATACACCAAAAAAACAGGAGGTACAGGTTCCAAACATTTGTTTAAAAATTCAAATCCACAGCTGCATTCTGCTTTCATGGTTTTCTCACACAGAAAATGTCCGAAGTAGCTAGGAAGTATTGAAAACCACTTTCGTCATTTTATTTCCACCCTAAGTCATTTGGTTACTGATTCATATTTTTACTAGTGGTTACTTGTACACCTTCCAGCATGCAAGGGCTACAAAGAAGAAACAAGAAGAAGGCTGATAAAATGGTAAAAATCTTAGCTGGCCAACCTTGGATTTAGAAGTCAAAATTTCTCTAATGGTAGCATGCAGTGAAGTCCCTCTTTTCTTATGCCAACTGCACAACCAGAGGGGCTGTACAGCGTTATCCAGACCTTATTCATATCCAGTGGTTGTGGTGAATTTGTTGTTTCAATTATGCATGCTCTGAGAGTAGAAAGATGAATTCATAATGAACTTTCGATGCCATCAAGGAGAAAATAAACTTCATGTGCTGAAGTAAGGTACAGAGTGTTTTTGCCTTATTCCAGCCTACAAAACTGTTTCCAAAGACAGCAGGAGGGAGATAAGTCTCATATGTGTAGAAAAACAAGAGCACATTTGCTGCATTTCTCATATGCATCCATTGTTGCAAATTGGCTCTATAAAACACACTCCTCCATCTCACCAAATAGCCAGTTCAACCTTCCCTTCCTTCTCACTGGGTAAACTCCCTAATCAACTCCCCCACTTCTTCACCCCTTGTCAGTTAATCATGATGACCCAGTAACTCCAAAATGCACTCTAGAAATGAAAATCACTTCCAAGTTTTGGTGTTCAAATATGTCTAGCAGAGAAATTAGTTTTAACTTTCAGATAAGACTGGGATATTTTTAAATATTGGAAAGGTGTCATCTTCTGATTGTACCCTCTCATCTTAGAGCCCCATTTTCCCTCTGGCATGGTTCCCCCTACTCTGCTTATTCACCTTCAATGACAAGCATAGTCGCAGTAACTCCATGCCGGTGGAATTCACTGAGTGATGGTCAAGCATAAAATAACTGTATCGGGTCAAAGAAATATTTGAAATCATTTCACTTTCCAGATAAAAACCCATTTTCAAAACTGAGGTTATTGACAGCACATATGACCCACCAAAGAAAGGAATGTATAACCCAGAACAAGCTAGATAAATCTGTGCAGCCACATCTCTTCTAATAGCCCCGTTTAAGGTGTAAGCTTGAAAACAACTACTGTCACATGTTCAAAATATGTTCCACTTTTGTCTTAAAGTTTTTTACTGAGGCAAGAGGGAAAGGGTGAAAAAACACTTTCAAAATGCTCTGCATTTATGAAGACAGCTCCCATATTGTCTTCTGTTCAACAAGTCTTACAGTGTTTTCCTTCTTTGTCATCACTTCTCATTTTTCTCTGGAAGTTTTGTTGGCCAGAAATGTGACAGTTTTATGAGGCACATTGGACACCCAATATGCTGTGGATATGTAAAACTAATAACAGTAGCCTATAAAAGTGAAATACCAAAACAATGTGCACTAACTAGCTAGCTTTAATTCTCCCTACATACTCTTTAGTTTGATAGGTACTCCCTTATCTGCCCAACTTATAGAATAAGGAACAGCAGCACAAAAGAGAAGAAACCTCTGGTCCCAAAGCCGTAACAAATTTGAAATACAACTTAAATCTGAACCCAGGACTCTGATGTGACCACCAGGTTACCAAACACATGATGCCCACAGGGAAAGGAAAAACAATTTTAAAAAATCGACTGACTTGGTCACTCTGAAATCCAGCTAAAAGGCTTCCCGGTGCTATAAGGACAGGACTGAATAGCAATGTGCCCATGAAGCCTTTTGTTTTCACACTGTAAGCTTTGATTCTCAGCTTGGTCAGTCTGATGACAAACAAAAGACCATTTCTCTTTAACAATTGCTCAGTGGCCTGCACAAAATAAAAAGGTTATTATCTTGATCTTACACAGAAAGGAAATGGAACTGGATAAGCAAAACAGCTGTGAGAATGCCTTACAGTGATTTATATACTCAGCAAATCAAAGTGGTTTTCTCCTTCTATAAAAGTCAAGACTTGCACCAAAGAGGAATCATTTGGAATGCAACACATCCCATTCTTTCTCAAATGCAGATCTCTTGTTTGGGTGTGTGAAGCTTTATCCTGTACAATGCAGTATAATCATAAGCAATGCAAGTTTCATCTGTCTTTGCCAATGAACTTGACAGCCACTTTAGAGAGAAGACATGAATTTGTATTAATTTCAATGGAGCTTGGAATTAGGCATCCAACAAGAATTATTCTGATGGTGTTGCTCTTCAGTATTTCATGACTGATCAAAGATGTCAGAAGGATAAAGGGAGTCTCCCTCTGAAGATTTGTGGGTAGAGTTGATTCTTTCAAGAGCATAATATTAAAGCATCAAGATTAAAGTGTCAGGTGTTTGCCTTTCACCAAGAAGTTCTGCAAAGCACCTTGAAATATTGGTACTTCCTTCCTACAACTGGAGCTGAGATAAACTTTCAAGTCTTAACATTTTATTTTCATGCTCTAGAGGACATCAGAACACCATTCATTTTTAACACTGTAAAGAGAGCATGCCTATGTCAATCCATTTTTAATAACTGTGATTAGTTGTGTTTCTTCATTTAACAAATAAATTCATTTCTTTTGGATGGAAGGAGTAAGAAAGGGTAAAGAAAATGTGCTAAGAACCTTGAAGCCTTTCATGGGCCACATGGACCTTGCCCCAGCATGGCTTTTAGTCTCCCAGTACCTTAATTTTCCATAGGTGGAATGAAGGTGCTCACTGCTTTTATGCCCTACTTCCCAAAGGAGAAATTGCATGCTTCAGTGTGCAAGAAGTGTCAACATTCCCTCTTCATTTTTTTCTGCCTGAACTTGGACTTTGTTCAAGAAATTCTACTTGCTGTTATATTAGGGCTACATCTAGTGTTCAAGTATGTCCATAAATTTTCAAGATCTGGAGCATGGCTATGAAAATAAATGGTCAAGCAGGATAATCCCTGGCAAGCCTTGGCCTCTGCTGTTAGTTTCCAGCCACAGTTGGTCTGACTAGACCCAGATCCTTTGCAAGGGATGTGGATGCTGGAAGCAGTCCCCTAGGAAGATTGAGTATCTCATCTCTTGGCTGAGGTGGTAGAGATGTTTCAAATTGGGCAACACAATCCATGTGTGTGTGTGCATTTATGTGTGTGTTCATGAACCTTGGGTGCAGAAAGAGTTAGTCAATTGCTGTTTCAAAGGTGAAAAAATCTGAGAGTTTAAACCAACAGAATAACCCTCTTTTTTCCACTAACAAGTAAGGCGTACTTTCTTACTCAATTTCAGTTTTGCTCTTTTGAGTTAGAATTTTCTAAGTGAAATGCAATAAAGAAGTGGTAAAATTAAGCCTTGACACTTGTCTTAAAGTGGTCATACTACCATTTTACCAAAAAGATATTAACTTCTTTTGAGATATGACTGCAGTAGTGGGAGGCCTGCAGGTCGAAGAAATTCGAGACTGAAATCACCAGTTCTATTTTATTTGTCTTAGAATGGATGAGTACAAATTCAGACTGTGCCAAAAGGTGCAAAATTTAGTAGCCTTGTTCATCGAAAGAGCAAACAGCTGCCACTAAACCAAATGCATTCTTTCTTATCAGTCATCAGCATGATAAAAGGAAGGATGAAACAATTTGTCTGCCAAAACAGACATACTGAGGCTTCAGGCACATGCAACACAACCAAAGAGTTAGCAATCACAGCCTGTCACTTCCACTATTCAAGAACACTCTGGTGACTAACTGTTGACAAATTGAAAGAGATTCAAAGAAAAAATGCAAGTCTCTTTCAATGACAGAATATGCTGCCTTCTAGTAAAAGACTTAAATATGTTCATCCTACCTGGGTCATCAGAAGAGTTGCTACATCATGACCTAAAACTACCTACTAGGAGAATGGGAAAATGTTCTGACACTAAGGGGTAAAGTCATATGTCCAGATACCTGTTTGTGCTGGTTTAGAGTTCATTTTCTTCACATTAGCTGTTATGGGACTGTGGTTTGGATTTGTACTGAAAATGGTGTTGATATTTCAGGGATGTTTTAGGTATAGCTGAGCAGTGCTTACAGAGAATCAAGGTCTTTTCTGCTTCACCCCACCAGTGAGGAGGCTCAGGGTGCACAAGAACTTTGCATACAACTGGAACAGCTGACCCCAACCAACAAAAAGGATATTCCACACTGTGTGGCATCATGGTCAGCATATAAAAACGGAATATAGGTCAGGGAAGAAAAAGGAAGAAGGGGACATTTGGAGTGATTTTTGTATTTATCTTCCCAAGTCACCATTATGTGTTCTGGAGCCCTGCTTTCCTGGCGGTGGCCGAACATATGCCTGCCCATGGGAAGTGGAGAATGAATTCCTTGTTTTGCTTTGCTTCACTTGCATGTGCAGCTTTTGCTTTACCTATTAAATAGTCTTTATCTCAACCCATGAGTTTTCTCACTTTGATTCTCTCCACTATTCCACTGGGGTGAGTGTGAGAGCAGCTGCTTGGGGCTTGGTTGCTGG